>CAUOFW020002059.1:225546-262268 GCA_963454935.2 Ilex paraguariensis
AGCCGGCTAAGGACGTTTACATTGTCCTTCTCCAGCTGACGTAATCTATCGCCAAATTTTTCTTCAATCACCTCCGCCAGCTGACGAGCCAAGGGGGCTGATCCCCCTGACCTGATCCCCATACTGGTTTGAGGGGTAACCCCTCTTGACCGAGTAGAGACACTTTTATTCGTGTTAGTGCGATCCCTCCCTCCGTGATGACAGGGAGCTTGTAACTCGAGACTCCTTTGGTGGGGTCCTTTTCCTCGTTGTCGAGTGTTCACCATGGTCACTGTTCTTTATAGAGAGAAAACTCGGAAAACTAGTCGTTTACCACAGACGGCGTCAGATTGTGCGTGCAAGATCCTGCACAATATAAAAAGAACGAGAACAGATCTCTCCCCTGGTGAACTTCGGGTGGGCCGATTGAGTGAACAAGCACGCTGCTTGGAACAGCCTGCAAGGTGCGGTAGTAACCCAGAACGGCAACGGGGGATCCTGGGAGAGGAAGAAAGATCCTGTGGGGGTGAAAGGGGTTCCTGGAACAAAGAAGAACAAGTTAGAAGGGCACCGGAGTGTTTTCCGGCGTATCCCCTCCGACGGTCTAGTCAGTCTTTGAGTGAGAGAGAGGAAGGAGAAACACACTGAGAAAAATGTATAGTAGTAAAGAGTTTGTTGTTGCCTCCCCGTTTTGCTGTTTGCAAGGAGTATTTATACCTTAAAAGCTCATGATTGCTGTCAGTGTGGTCAGTAGGTGATCATTAGGCACAGGTAGCGTGTGCATTGATTCTGATGAGGAATGTCTTCTCTAATTAACTGCTCGGGGTCCCGAGTAATAAATGCTGAGTCGTCGGGATGCCGACGGTACAATGTGCTCCTCTCGGGGAGGATGCAATAAATGTTCTGTAATAGGAGCATTTATTGCCTTTCATTTCCGAGCCTTACCGCATTGAATGCGGTCTCATCAACGGAAGTGTGCAATTAATTGTTTGTTTTCCCAAGCCGCGTGTCAGCAATGGCATGCGGTTTGTCTGTCTTTGATATGACATCATTTGCCACGCGTCCATCCCCTATTGGCTGTGACCTCTGTATTCCAGTATGTTCTGACATTACTTGTGTAAGACGAGGTCATGATGAATAGCCTAGACTAGCCTAGGCTAGTGACCTGTACGTCAATAGCCTATCCTGGAGCAGAGGAAGTGTCCAGGACGGGGTATCTCTCGGCACCGAGGAAAGGCTCATCTCGGGGACGAGGGAGTATGCCGACCGAGGTACATATCAGACCGAGGCCACGTGTCGGTGTAAAAATATACCGAATGTGTGATCCTATATGTCGGTACCTCGGGGGCGAGGACCTTGCGCGCCGAGGTGCTTGATCTTAGCAACAGTGCTTTAGTAAAACCGAGGACACGTGTCTTCATCATACAGTATTTCAGAAAAGTCCCATAAAATTATTTCTCCTCCTGTCTGTCTTACCATGAAGTTCTGTGTAGATAAAAAAAAATTTGAATATAAAAATTTAATTAATATTTTAAAAAAAATACCTTGTTTAGGCCCCAAAATGTGCCGCCCCCACTACACAAACACAACCAAGCACCGCCCGGAGCAGGATGCAAAGGAAAAGTTTATTGCAGTACCCACCTATTTATGGCATAGTTCCTTTAATTCTAGCATCACCAAGATTTGTGGAAGTGGATGGTTTTCATCTACAGGGACAATGATGAAAGGTGTTGCTGTTGATCATGATCGCAGTGAGATATTGGAGATGGCAAATGGACGTTGCTTGTGACCAATGGCGGTAGGACAAGCAGGGCAGTGGAGATTTTTGAAAGATGAGGAAAGAAAATGCGGCGAATTTTGGATGGCGAAAGTATAACATAACTAATTTTTCTAACTTTTAACAATTTAAAATTAACGTTGTGAGTCAATTGAAAATTTTATAATTAAAAAAATATTTTTAATTAAAAATCTTGTGTTGATATATTTATAATAATTGAACGTAAAAATAAAAAAATAATATATGATATAAAAAGATAATATCTTGCACCTTAAAAAATATTGTATATAAGGTTTGGACCATTTGGTAGTCTACATATAAATTTTGGTGGGCCCATCACAGCTGTCTACCATGAAAATACTATACAATTTTTTTGGCAAAACGTACTTGGTTCTGAAGTTAAATCAAGCTTTCTCGTGATTTGTGAACCTTATCCACAACTTCCAGGGGCACATTTGACCAATCGAACTAAAAGTTTAGAAATTCGCTGGTATCCAAGACGCATGTAAATAAATCGAACTAAAAGTTGAACCTTGTCAATAGTTTCTTTGTAATAATTTTTGATAAAAAAAAAAAATGTAGTATTATATCTTTAAATTAGCAATAATTATCATTATTGATCAATTTATATTATTATGTTATAAATAAATAACAATTAAAGGGAATTTTAAAAAATTTAATAACTATCTCTTTTATTTAATATAACAACTACCAATATAGTATAAAAGTAAGATTTATTTTATTTATTTAATAATATTTTATAAAATAATGATAAAATTTATCATTAGAATGTATTTTTATTCGAAGAGAGCAAAACTAGAAATAGGGTATTTGTGTAATTTCGAATCATATTTAATTACATCCGTTACTGTGGTGCACAGAACAATAATAGAACTTTGTCTACCGAGAATCTTTAAAAAATCTCCGGCTTTCTCTCTCTCTCTCTCATGTCGCCNCACACTGAGAAAAATGTATAGTAGTAAAGAGTTTGTTGTTGCCTCCCCGTTTTGCTGTTTGCAAGGAGTATTTATACCTTAAAAGCTCATGATTGCTGTCAGTGTGGTCAGNCCGCCTCTCCGATGGTAGATACAGAGACCAGCTTAGAGAGAGAAAGTGAAGGAAAAAAGTTAGAAGAAAGAGAAAGTGAAGAAACAAGCATCTAACTTCACGAGTTCCTTTATCTGCTTAACCCTCTCTCTCTCTCTCTNACGCCTCTCCGATGGTAGATACAGAGACCAGCTTAGAGAGAGAAAGTGAAGGAAAAAAGTTAGAAGAAAGAGAAAGTGAAGGAACAAGCATCTAACTTCACGAGTTCCTTTATCTGCTTAACCCTCTCTCTCTCTCTCTCTCNTTAACTGCTCGGGGTCCCGAGTAATAAATGCTGAGTCGTCGGGATGCCGACGGTACAATGTGCTCCTCTCGGGGAGGATGCAATAAATGTTCTGTAATAGGAGCATTTATTGCCTTTCATTTCCGAGCCTTACCGCATTGAATGCGGTCTCATCAACGGAAGTGTGCAATTAATTGTTTGTTTTCCCAAGCCGCGTGTCAGCAATGGCATGCGGTTTGTCTGTCTTTGATATGACATCATTTGCCACGCGTCCATCCCCTATTGGCTGTGACCTCTGTATTCCAGTATGTTCTGACATTACTTGTGTAAGACGAGGTCATGATGAATAGCCTAGACTAGCCTAGGCTAGTGACCTGTACGTCAATAGCCTATCCTGGAGCAGAGGAAGTGTCCAGGACGGGGTATCTCTCGGCACCGAGGAAAGGCTCATCTCGGGGACGAGGGAGTATGCCGACCGAGGTACATATCAGACCGAGGCCACGTGTCGGTGTAAAAATATACCAAATGTGTGATCCTATATGTCGGTACCTAGGGGGCGAGGACCTTGTGCGCCGAGGGTGCTTGATCTTAGCAACAGTGCTTTAGTAAAACCGAGNAATGTGTGATCCTATATGTCGGTACCTCGGGGGCGAGGACCTTGCGCGCCGAGGTGCTTGATCTTAGCAACAGTGCTTTAGTAAAACCGAGGACACGTGTCTTCATCATACAGTATTTCAGAAAAGTCCCATAAAATTATTTCTCCTCCTGTCTGTCTTACCATGAAGTTCTGTGAAGATAAAAAAAAATTTGAATATAAAAATTTAATTAATATTTTAAAAAAAATACCTTGTTTAGGCCCCAAAATGTGCCGCCCCTACTACACAAACACAACCAAGCACCGCCCGGAGCAGGATGCAAAGGAAAAGTTTATTGCAGTTCCCACCTATTTATGGCATAGTTCCTTTAATTCTAGCATCACCAAGATTTGTGGAAGTGGATGGTTTTCATCTACAGGGACAATGATGAAAGGTGTTGCTGTTGATCATGATCGCAGTGAGATATTGGAGATGGCAAATGGACGTTGCTTGTGACCAATGGCGGTAGGACAAGCAGGGCAGTGGAGATTTTTGAAAGATGAGGAAAGAAAATGCGGCGAATTTTGGATGGCGAAAGTATAACATAACTAATTTTTCTAACTTTTAACAATTTAAAATTAACGTTGTGAGTCAATTGAAAATTTTATAATTAAAAAAATATTTTTAATTAAAAATCTTGTGTTGATATATTTATAATAATTGAACGTAAAAATAAAAAAATAATATATGATATAAAAAGATAATATCTTGCACCTTAAAAAATATTGTATATAAGGTTTGGACCATTTGGTAGTCTACATATAAATTTTGGTGGGCCCATCACAGCTGTCTACCATGAAAATACTATACAATTTTTTTGGCAAAACGTACTTGGTTCTGAAGTTAAATCAAGCTTTCTCGTGATTTGTGAACCTTATCCACAACTTCCAGGGGCACATTTGACCAATCGAACTAAAAGTTTAGAAATTCGCTGGTATCCAAGACGCATGTAAATAAATCGAACTAAAAGTTGAACCTTGTCAATAGTTTCTTTGTAATAATTTTTGATAAAAAAAAAAAATGTAGTATTATATCTTTAAATTAGCAATAATTATCATTATTGATCAATTTATATTATTATGTTATAAATAAATAACAATTAAAGGGAATTTTAAAAAATTTAATAACTATCTCTTTTATTTAATATAACAACTACCAATATAGTATAAAAGTAAGATTTATTTTATTTATTTAATAATATTTTATAAAATAATGATAAAATTTATCATTAGAATGTATTTTTATTCGAAGAGAGCAAAACTAGAAATAGGGTATTTGTGTAATTTCGAATCATATTTAATTACATCCGTTACTGTGGTGCACAGAACAATAATAGAACTTTGTCTACCGAGAATCTTTAAAAAATCTCCGGCTTTCTCTCTCTCTCTCTCATGTCGCCGCCTCTCCGATGGTAGATACAGAGACCAGCTTAGAGAGAGAAAGTGAAGGAAAAAAGTTAGAAGAAAGAGAAAGTGAAGAAACAAGCATCTAACTTCACGAGTTCCTTTATCTGCTTAACCCTCTCTCTCTCTCTCTCTCTATATATATATATATATATATATATATGTATACACATCATCGTCGTGATCATGTAAGTGTGCCACTTGAAAACCCTAAAAGAAAAGCTAGAGTCTGTTGATTATTGGTGAGAGGGTAAGTGAAAGCTTCACGGGCTAGAGCTCATCTTTGCCGTCTCCATCTACTTCAACCAACTATAGCTAACAGTTCATCAATCGTGTGATCGATTTGTTGCCACGTCGCGTGCTTTGCTCTTCGGTCCGATGACAGCTGAGTTGTTCTTATTCTGGTGGTAATTCGACTTTGAGCTTGGTGGAATAGGGGATTGTAGAGATGGATCGATCGGCAATTACGGTAGGGCCGGGCATGGACTTGCCAATAATGCACGACAGCGATCGGTATGAGCTAGTTCGAGACATCGGTTCGGGGAATTTCGGTGTGGCCAGGCTGATGAGGGATAGGCAGACCAACGAGCTCGTCGCTGTCAAGTATATCGAGAGAGGTGAGAAGGTCAGTGTCTAAGTTTCTTACTTCAATTTGTATTTACTCAAGCTCCATTGTTTCAGCCCATGTTTTGGTCTTATAATAACTGGTTGGTGGTTGGGTTGTTTGGTTGAAATTTGCTTTTCTTATATATATAGAAATTCCCATCAGTTTCGGGTTAATTATGTTTTGGATTTAGAGAATCGGTTTGAGCTTATAGCGAATCTTCCGAAGTGAATAGGGAAGAGCGTCTCATATTGCCGATCCCAAATGATTGGGATATAAGGCTTGGATTTGGTTTATTTAGAGAATCGGTTAGAAAAAGGAAGCAAACAAATTGGTCCAAGCTTCAATATGTGCCTTTGATTTGTGTTTTGAATCATAATATATTAATGTTAATTCTTCTGTTTCACTTCCGAAATATGAATAATGGGCAGCAAAAAGGAAGGTCACTTGGAAGTTTGCAACAGCTTATCAGCTATCCCAACCTGGCCTGTAATGAGATACTAAGTTGTCTGTATTTTACATTCTAGAAACAAAGAAAGAGGCTTAGTTCAACTTGTTACTGGATATACAGTGTCCCAAGATTAGCAACTGTATTATTCTTCATGTAATGAGGATCATTATTGTGGCTATGTCTAAGAAAGAAAGGTAAACTAGAGAAAGCGGACAAAATATGGTGATTAAATGTCCTGAACAAGTACTTGGGTTTTTTACCCTTTCTGCTCATGTGATTGGATCTGTCCATTATGGCCTCTGTTATAAACTTAGTGCCAGTTTGATTAGTGATTAGTCCCTTTGACCTTCAGACACTTGAGGTACTTAATCTGATATTGGGACGCCCTCAGGTTGTTGGGACAAGTTGTTCACTTGAGTGGAGTTGTCTGATTTTGAGATGCACTCTTTATTTACTTATTTCTTTATCTAATCTCTTGTTAATTTGTTTAACAGATAGATGAAAATGTACAAAGGGAAATTATTAACCACAGATCACTGAGGCATCCCAATATTGTCCGATTCAAAGAGGTTCCTTCTGGTCCAAACTCTGTCTTTTCTGCATTGTTTTCTTAAAAGGCCTGAGTCAATAAACGTTATGCTGTAAAAATCCTACTAGGTTATATTAACACCAACACATTTGGCAATTGTGATGGAATATGCATCTGGAGGAGAGCTATTTGAGCGGATATGCAATGCCGGCCGATTTAGCGAGGATGAGGTTTTTATCCGGTGCATTAATTGTGGTTGTTACTTGAATCCCATTTTTACTGATGGTGTATTTACTTTGCTGCAGGCACGCTTTTTCTTCCAACAACTCATATCAGGAGTCAGTTATTGTCATGCAATGGTATATAAAGAAATTCTATGCCCTTCTTTCAATAAATAAATGTGCTGCAGTCTGCATATGAATTTATTAATTTTGTTGTATTTTTTGCCTCATAAAGCAAGTATGCCATCGGGACTTGAAATTGGAGAACACATTATTGGACGGAAGCCCAGCTCCTCGACTGAAGATTTGTGATTTTGGGTATTCCAAGGTACCAAATCTCTTTCTTGTTTGTATCTCCATCTTTATGTTATTCTTCTGCTCATTTATGATTCTTCATCTCATGCGAGGAATATAGATTTGTTATGTGTAGAATCAGGATATCTTTCATGGGAGATGTTATTTGAAATCTTATATGCATGTTAATTAGTTTCTCAATGTATAGCTCCAAACAATAACAAGAATGCGAGAGAGAGAGAGAGAGAGTAGTTATTTATTGTATCTTAATGGTTCCTATTTCCTATGATTGACTCTGCTTTCATGTTTTCACCCCATATCTTTGTTCTTTTCTTGGTTTCCTATTTAAGTATTTTGATTGTGATTGCTTTACTCAGTCCTCAGTGCTGCATTCACAACCCAAATCAACTGTTGGAACTCCTGCATATATTGCCCCGGAAGTGTTGCTCAAGAAAGAGTATGATGGCAAGGTAAATCTATGTCTCATTTATTTGACGTTACTTTACTCCTAAAAAGTTCACTAGTTAGGATGGTGTCTATTTCTCAATTTATTGTCCATTAGGTCATATAATAGCAAATGATATCTAAATGCTTAATGTCTTAAAGCAGGATGAATATAGGAAAGTATTGCTCTATGTTGCTTATAAGATTCCTGTCATTGGGTCAAGCTCACTATTGATGCATGTGAGCAAGGGAACCTTATGTAGCTGGGGTTTAAGAGAAAGTTGGGGGTGTTTGTCTCTTGATTTTTTTTGGGGTTAAAAGAAGAAGGAAGAGAGAAGAAAAAAAAGGGGGGGGGGGAGAAGGTGTGGAAATCATGAGTCTTTGGATAAGCCTGAAAAACAAAGAGGGCCAGGAAGGTTGTGCTGCCATTGGATATCAGGGCAGTGGTGGTTTTGACTGGCTAATTATCTGTGAACTCACTGCACAGCCCATAGAACTCCTCATTGTATTCCTTTTAGACCCCTGAATGTGGATGGGTGTTTTCAACATATTTGTGCTACAAAGAATCTAAGCATATCAGAAACTGTTTGGCCAGTCATGCCCGGAAATACAGGCTTTGTCAGGCTGTTTTACATTGTCTTCTGTGGCATTTGGGCTCTATTATACAAAATATATTAAGGGAATTGGGAGACACAAACAAAAGTTTCTTCTGCAAGAGGTTCATGTATACCTCTTGAGTTGAAAAAAAGCTCTATGTCTGTACAGTGTGGGGTAACTACGAAACATTAAACATGAAATTTAAGTGTGAATGAAATATGGATGTTAAGGTGGATGTATATTACAAGAAGAAAGGATAAGATTATGAATAGTATATTTGTGAAGTAATAGAAGTACTATCAGTAGTTGATAAATTGAGAGATAAGGACTAAAATGGTTTGTATTTGTTCAAAGAAGAACTATGAATGCATTAATAAGGAAGAGTAGTATGATATCTATCGATGATGATGCCAGGAATAGAGGTAGACCAAAATTTGGCAGTGAGTGAGATAGTACAGAATCATATGATAGTTTTGCTTTAACAAAAAGAACATAGCCTTAGACTGAGTATTGAGACAGAACAAGATTTATGTAGCCACTCAAGTAGTTGAGTCAAGTTGACTGCAATCAAGAAGCCTTTTGGCACATGTACAGTCATGAATTCACACTAGTACTGACCATATTGTAATGCTAAAGTTTTGCTTTGAATGCACCGTTTCTATTTTAGATTGCAGATGTGTGGTCTTGTGGCGTAACCTTATATGTCATGCTCNAATTCACACTAGTACTGACCATATTGTAATGCTAAAGTTTTGCTTTGAATGCACCATTTCTATTTTAGATTGCAGATGTGTGGTCTTGTGGCGTAACCTTATATGTCATGCTCGTGGGTGCATATCCTTTTGAGGACCCTGCTGACCCTAAGAACTTTCGCAAGACAATACAAGTAATTTACTATTCCAAGTAATTCTCGCATATGCCATCTCATCCAAATTACTTTTGACTTAGGTAATTGCTTGTTTTCTGCAGCGAATTCTTAATGTACAGTATGCAATTCCAGATTATGTTCATATATCGGCAGAGTGCCGCCATCTGATCTCAAGGATTTTTGTAGCTGATCCTGCACAGGTCAGTTTTTGTTTCTTGATACCAGAGCTTGTTTGCAGATGTTCAATTTGTCTATAATATGGGACACAAGTTTTGGTGCTTTTCTCGTAAGATTTCTTTTTTCCACCCTTTAGGGGCATGTATGTTTGGGGGTGATGGTGATTCGAAAGGAGTTCCTCTTTTGTTTGTCATTATAATAGAACTCCCCATCTTTCTGTTTTCTTCTTTAAAACTGAGATGATTGACATACACTTGTACATGGACCATTTATTTATTTTTGTGAGTGTGTGTTTGGTGGGGGGGCTGTGTTCATGAATTTGCTGCATTTCTGACTGGTTGCCTTGTATGGTTTTCAAAAATAACAATAAAACTGCTTTGAGGGTAATGACCTGCTTATAAATTTTGATGCTGTCATTTTGCTGACTTCTGTTGTCTCTCTTAAATGTTGGAGGATTGTAAAACCCTGTATTATTATTTTTTGACTTAATCCAATTGATGACATTACAACAGAGGATAACCATGCTTGACATCAGAAACCACTCGTGGTTTCTGCAGAACCTCCCCCTCCCAGCAGAACTGATGGATGAGGGCACCAAGAACAACCAGTTTAAAGAGCCTGATGAGCCCATGCAGAGCATTGATGAAATTATGCAGATCATTGCTGAAGCCACCATTCCGGCTGCTGGAACTGCCAGTCTTAATCAGTATCTGACCGGTAGCCTTGACATTGATGATGAAATGGATGAGGACTTCGAGAGTGATCCTGACCTCGACTTAGATAGCAGTGGAGAGATAGTCTATGCTATATGACTGAGATGTGCCTGGCCGAGGTTGATGAAGGTAAACTTAATCCTCTGTTTTAAGGTCTTTGGGCGTGAAAGTTAAGGGAAAAGGTGTCTTCTTCGTGCTGAACAAGTCTACAACTTGGAACCTGCCAGCGTCTGGTCAATCCATCCTTCCCACTCAAGTGTTTTCTTTTAACTTACCGCGTGCTCTGTAGAAATTGTGTTCTTGTTGTTATGTATTGTTCTGTCACTGTAACTGTAACAGTAAGCTACTGAACCTCTTCTCCGATTGTATGATATACTCTGGTCGTTCAAGGACTTGCGTATGTATAGCCACTTTAGTTGAAACTCTGCTTCACTCCTGATTTGACGGGGAATGTTTTGGTGAGTATGTTGTGTACTACTTCCTTTGGTCGTTCTTTCCTGACAAAATGTCTCATATGGCCGGACACTTGATCCTTAAAGTCGCGAGTTTGAATTTTGTCGCTCCCCTGCCCTGTAATATTGCCCGACCTGTATGGCAATGTCAAATTGGAGATCANTCTTAGAATTAATCCCTCTTATCAAGGCTTGAAGTTTTTGTATGGCAAGGTTAGCAATTGACCTAATAACCGCCGCCCTTTGTGGTTGAACCTTAAAGTCGCGAGTTTGAATTTTGTCGCCCCCCTGCCCTGTAATATTGCCCGACCTGTATGGCAATGTCAAATTGGAGATCAAGTTNCTTAAAGTCGCGAGTTTGAATTTTGTCGCTCCCCTGCCCTGTAATATTGCCCGACCTGTATGGCAATGTCAAATTGGAGATCAAGTTTGATTTGGCTTGATTATTTAGTGAGTCGATCCCAGGGAAAATTCTAATCCAGCCTAACTACGAGCACACGTGTCAAATTGCATAGTCGAGTCATGCAATTTAGTCCCTAAACTATGCAATTTGATTTGATTGCATAGTTAGATATTAAATTGATTCCAAATTAGTTCAAGAACTTAATTGGCATAGTTTAAGGATCATTTGTATAGTTAACTCTTTCACATAACATGTAGGTTGGGATTAAGTTATGCTTGGATAAGCCTTAAATTGTGCTTGGAGTCAATCTTGTGTAAGTATGAAGGGAGAATCACAGACTGAAACTGTAACCTTTTTTATGCCTCAACAATCCATTTGCTTCAATAAACTTATACAATCATGGCCGAGTATGCACTATTATTATTGAATTAACCATAAATTTTAATATTGAATGAGTTTTATGGCTTAAAATAACTATTTCCTGGGGATTCCCTTCCAATTTCGTGCCTATGAGCCATTAAAATCTATCAACTAGTTGAATTCTTAGTTTAATAAAACGTAAATGTCAAAATTGATCTAATTTTTATTTATTTTAATTTAATGGTATAAAATTTATTTTAATCTTTTTCCCTGTTTAAAAATATCAAAATTTTTGTATGGTCTTCGACAACTCAACTAATACTCTTCAATATCAAACAACTTTATTAATCTACACATACCTCTCTTTTTTTCTATCTATTTCTAATTCTCTCTCTATTTATTTTGATTTTAAATTGTATAATGAAAGAATTTTTTTTTATTTAAAATTTAAATATTATATAATTAATGTCTATTTTTAATATTACAGAGTATTTTTTGATACGAGGTTATTGGTAGTTATCCAAAAAGACAATTATAGAATTTAGAAGCAAGAAGGGAAATAATAACTCAAAAAACAACCCGATGGAGTGGCCAAGACGCCCGATTCGAAGTCAAAACGAGTTGGGTTCTCTTCGGGGCTAACTCGGTCCAACAATCTTAACTGGGTTTGGGTTTGAGCTCCGAACCGAAAAAGAATAACCATGCGACATCAGAGGTGCGGAGAGACGGACTTGTCTGATCGTGTGGGTTATGAAGGACGACCATTACAATCTTTTTCTCTCTCTCTCTCTCTCTCGCTCGCTCGCTCGCTCGCTCGCTCGCTAGGGTTTGTGGAACGCCGTCTACATATACGTGCATAGCTATGTACGATCGCTATTGATTTTGCAGTATAACACACAGGCACATGACATAACAAACGTTATGACAGATCTATACAACGTTGAAGCTGCAGAAAAGCATGCGAATGAGGCACTGGTGTGTTCTTCTTCAACCAGTCCGTGGCTACAATTTTGTACTCTTTTATCTTTTGGTTTATTGATTAAATTATTCTTATGTAACATATTTCTTTCTGTAGCTTCTACCGATATCAGAGGCAGTGCCTATATATGAGCAACTTCTGGCCACCTTCCCCACAGCGGTGAGATCCTGAACATTCTTTGCTTTTTCAAAACACACTTTTAGGAGGGAAATCTTGTTATTCACTGATTTCTCATAGACTCGATTAAAAGTTGAACCTGTTTCATCCTCTATTTGCCTTTTATTTTTAAAATTTCCCCCATTCCGTTGGTTATGTTGCTTTACAGGTTCAATTTGGCTATTGGAATCACTAGAATTTGGTTTCAAATAGGGCCTATGCGGTTTAGCCAATCCGATATTTTTTTTAGTATGATAAGAATTGCAGATGTACTTCAATTTGTGTTTGAAATTTATAATGTAAGTGTATGATGGCTGGATTCAAAATTGTCCACTAATACATGGTTGGAAAGCCGAAAGCCTAGCAACTAGTATGATCCACACTTTCACCAACGAGGTAATCCATATGTATAGAAGATATAATATGCTGTCTAAGATTAGTTTAGATGTTGAAGATTACATAATATGCTTTATGAGGCATTCAATGGGACTATATTTGAGGGTTATGAATTGAGCTACCGAAACAATGTGCCGAGGTTGATGAGTGGGAGGAGTGGAAGCTCGAAACATTCTTCATGTGCCCGATTGTCAAGTGACCGAAAGAGAAAAAGAGCTAGAAATCCATTATATTGTTGGATACCCTACGAGTCTACTAATAGTGGGATGTTGTTTCTTGTCCATATTTGACTTTTTTTCCACCTGTGGCATTACATGATTACATTCATGGGCACCCAAGTGGAACACCTGCATGGTTATTTGTGAAAGAAGCCACCTTTATTGACATCAAAAGTTTGCTGAAAGACAAATGAACATCTTTATTACTACTGAGATGAATAAAACCAAAAGAAGAAAAATAAAGATGGTATTTTTATGATGAAGTGGAACTTGAGTACGTACATCCATATTACTTTCTTTATTGGAGTAAAGCCACCATATCCCTGTTTGGCCTTTCAAGACCCAACATATATTTAGACTTTAGCCTTTCAATGTGTGGAACATAACTTTCAGAGTGATCAAACTCTACAATTTTGTTTCACAACATATTCTCTCCCTCAAACACATTCGCACACCCAAAATAGTTTGCACAAGGTTGTAATTTCTGCCTTCCAAGGTTGGTTTGACAATTGGTGTAGCTAGTGCTCCTTACAAAATTCACACACACACCGTGTGTATGTGTGAGAGAGAGAGATAGACTTATTACTTTCTCAACTGGATTGGAGCCACCATTACCCTTGTTGGTCTTTCATAACGCAACATAATTTTAGAATTTAGCATAGTGATTTAACTCTTTAGAATTTTGTTTTGCAAAATATTCACTCCCCCCCCCCTCTCTCTCTCACACACACACTCTAATTTGCATGGGGCAGTAATTTGGGTTGGTTTCCTTCTTATTACATTCGGGGGAGCATGTGCTTCTTAAGTTTGATGGGAAATGAAATTTGGATTTGAAGTATCGTCACACAAACTCTCACATACAAACATGGACAGACACATGGGCACACAAACACTCAGAGAGAGAGAGAGAGAACTATGTATATGCTTGCAAGGGTGTCAAATTGTTAAAAAGTGCATGAGGAAGGAGCAACTATAATCAAAACAAAGTGTCCTTTGTCAGCTCATGTGTCCCAGGAAAAGGAAAATTTTATAGCTCTTCATGGTCAAATAAGTGTTGTCATGTCAGAACCGGGCCCCTTTTCCTTTCCTCATTAAAATAAGTTCTTGATATTTTCTAAAAGCGTGGTTGTTTATTTGCTGAGATACACATGTTATGTTTCTGAAACTTTCCTTGTCTTTGTAGGCAAAATACTGGAAGCAATATGTTGAGGCACACATGGCTGTAAACAATGATGATGCGACAAAACAAATATTTAGCCGGTGCCTATTAAATTGTCTGCAAATTCCTCTTTGGTATTTCTTTCTTCTCTCTCTCTCTCTCTCTCTCAGTGTATGGGTATCCTTGGTTTATGAATAGTATCATTCACTTTACTATACAAGATGGCACAAACTTTTTTGAATGGGGAACTCAGAGGTGGTGACGTCCCTGTAAGTTTCTCTCTGAAGAAATTCTTATTTATTTAACTGGATTATGTTATGTTCCAGAAGGATCTTTTGTGCATGTTGTCGGCTTTGGAAGATGATATGTGGGGATGAAATATGAGATAGTAATGTGTGCTTCAGTAGGCGATTCCATTGTTTAGGTCTTACGTCTTGGAGTGAATTGTTGGTGAAGAGTGGTTGGAAAGTTGTTTTTTTCAGAATTATGGTTTGCTTCCTCTTTGCATATGGTCTTTATGTATAGATCAGCTAATGGTGAGCTGGAAATATTAAGAAATTGGTCTTATTAAAAAAATGAATGAAATTATTAATTTAGTGATATGAACTTTTTTGTATATGTTTAAAAAATTTCACGTCAGTTTTTTTTTTTTTTTTTAATTTGCTTGAAAAGTACATTCTTTCAGTTGAATATAACAGATTGGACATTATATTTCTGATATAGTTTGAGAATTTAAAAGTGTTTTACAAGGTCATTTTTTTTTCTGGAATTTGGTGTTAACTATTCTTCTTGACTGCAGATCATATTTTGTTTTACTTAATTATTGCCCATCATAATATGTTGTTCAAATTTCAAATGACATTTGCTTGATCAATATTCATTACTAATTTCAATATTTTCCATTGTATGCAATATTATCGGCATGGTAGGCGCTGCTACATCCGTTTTATCCGAAAAGTCAATGAGAAAAAAGCGATAGAGGGTCAGGAAGAGACCAAAAAAGCTTTTGATTTCATGCTCAGCTATGTTGGTTAGTTTTCTTTGTTAATCCTCCCTGGATGATTATTTTAGTGTTTGATATTGATCCTTTGATATTGATCCTTTTCTTAATCAGAATCTTACTATTTGATTATTCTTTTCTTCATTAAAATGAGTTTTTGGTGTAAAAAAGCTAGAAAATAATGGATGAAAACTTCATAAACTTGTACAGGTGCCTTGAATTGAAATCATAGTTAAACCTGATCAGAGGCACTAGTATCTG
The DNA here is from genome assembly GCA_963454935.2 of Ilex paraguariensis. Lineage (NCBI taxonomy): Eukaryota > Viridiplantae > Streptophyta > Magnoliopsida > Aquifoliales > Aquifoliaceae > Ilex > Ilex paraguariensis. The sequence goes on from CAUOFW020002059.1 coordinate 240,953, forward strand.
TTTTGAGTGCCTTGATATAATATGGTATAAACTGGTGGTTTCTGTTTGTAGACTATTATTCAATACTGATCAGGGAGGTTATGTCTCTAGAAACCAATTTTTTGGATAAATTTTAAAGACCTTTTTAAAATGGAATAATTAAGAATGGCAGGAAAAATTGTCATGGTGTCAATTGATGAAGTTTATAATTTTTAAATTTTGAGTTGTGATTGTGATAAAAGTTCCCTCACCTTTTTACTTGTGGCAGATGGATTTATAAATTGCGTATAGTGATGTGAAAGTGTAAGGAGTGCTAGTGTCCAAAGGTCGCCATTTTATTATGACGTGTGGTAGAAAATTTTATAAGGTGATTATGTCAGGTGTCCATTAAGTTTTGAAAGGCTAGTAACAAATGAATGTTGTTAGTGTACAAGTCTAGTTGGAGAGGTAGGATTTTGAACTGGACAGGTAGCAATGCGAGAAAACATAAATATGATTTGATTGAATGGGGAAGTGGTGACGCCAATTTAGAAATGACAGTGTGGTTTCATATAAAAAAGGGAGAAAAAAATCGCTTTTGAAATATAGCTCATAGCCAACAAAGGGGACGAACTGCAACGTCCCAAAAATCTGTGTTTTGATTTGTGTTGAAAGCATTACACGGGGTATGAGGAGGACAATGAGAGTGTAGCTTGAGGTGAGGCAGGACAGGACGTGCTTTGATTTATTGGAGAATATTGCTTCAAATAAAAACAAAATATTTAGCTGAGCTTAGTTGTTGGGATTTTAGGGTTTTGATTTCTTGAAATTTTATTGTTGGGGAGATTTGTCTAAATAGGATATGAATCCTTTGATAGATAGTATGATTCTTGGTATTGATTTCTCATTGTAGTTTATCTGGTGCTTCTAATCTAAATATTAATCTTTTGGCTTGAAACCACCAAAGCTGATTACTCTTCTTCCAATGTTTTTTTTCCCAAACAACATCTTTATTATTCAACTCTTTTTTTTTTTGGATAGAAAACGAAACACTTATATTAATACAAATTGAGAAATACATCACAGAGGTTGGACAAGAAATCCAAAGCAAGAAAGAAACAACAATTACATAACAAGTATATAAATCAAAGGTCTCTCCCCATCCCGCTAAAATTGCAAAAAACGAAATTCCATTGAAATCTTTTGAAATCGAAGCCCAGAACAAGGCTTAGAGATGAATACGATTCCGCAACCCATCCAAACACGCAAGTCTATTTTAAAAAATTGTTGCATTGTTCTCCTTCCAAATAACCCAAAACATAGCACTAAACTCAACTCTGAGGCTTTTTTGTTATTCAACTTTTAGTGAGTTGGAAAGTAATACAGTAAATTTTGTAGTGGGAAATGGTGGAGTTCGTAATGTTTTTGACATTCTGCGTAAGGAAAAAAAATACTATATGATGGGAAAGGATCCTTAACTTGTAGAAATTATATTTGAAGCTTTTTACATTCACGGTTCACCCATCAAAGCATGCTTTGAATCTATGTTGGAAAATGCCTTGCTGATATTTTGAATTGCTTTATGCAAATTGCCTCTATATACTACATAGGCTATAGGTAAATCTTTTGCGTATCAGTTAATAAAAACTACTTACCGAAAAAAAAAGAAAATTCAGTCTTGATAAGAAAATCGAATGAAAGGGGTGTGGTGCTCGCCCTATCGCGGAATGAATAACACTGATGTTGATTCATGTCCCTGCAAAATTGAAAAAGTAATACAAATATTTATTATATTTTCTAATTTGGAGAAAAGGTGTGACTAGTGAACATGAAATGACTAAAAGACAGGCTGTATGTTTTGAAAATTTTCTTGTGTTATCTGCTTGCTTAGTGTTTTTCTCTAGATTGAAAAAATGTCACAAAACTCTAAATTTTGTCCTGTTGTCTCATATAGGCTTCTAGATGTAATTACAAACACAGAAGCAGGGTCAATTGGCATTAATAGAAACTTGAGTTCCATCTTTTTGAGGGTCAACATGTAGCAAGAATGACTAAATTGTCTTGTGTTCTTGTAGAGTGGATATAAATGGAAGATTTCTTCTACATATGCTTATAGATTTAAAGAACGATTCATTATGCGAATAAACTTATGTAAAGGTTTAATCAGAACACTTTATTTATAATTATTCCACCACATGCTAACAGGAGCAGACATTGCATCAGGACCTGTTTGGATGGAGTACATTACCTTTTTAAAGGCCATGCCGGTTTGTAGATTGCTTCCTTCTATACTCGTAGCATATTCTGTTGACTTCTTCATCTTCTGATTTTGTAAGTATTTTCGTTTAGCCTTCTTATAAGATGATGGTGTAGGCTCAAACCACACAAGAAGAATCACAACGGATGACTGCTGTGCGGAAAGCATACCAAAGGGCTATTGTTACTCCTACCCATCATGTTGAACAACTTTGGAAGGAGTATGAAAATTTTGAAAATTCTGTCAGCCGAGCTCTGGTAGTTGTTTTCTTCTGAATTTGAAATCCAATTTGATTCAGTACATTTTGATTGCACAAAATTTTCAATAAGTTTCATGATTTCATTATAGGTATTTTGACACATTCAATATGTAGACTTGAACAAGCACAACCCTAAGAGTTGATTTTACTGCTTGAGGTTTTTGTGGCTGGATTAGTTACTGCATAGGCATGCTTTAGCAGTTATTCCCTGATGTAGGGTTTTTTGGGATTTTCAAGGATAAGTAATCGATCATTTATTTGTATTAGAAAACCAATTGTCTTTCCAGTCCTTTGACACGTTCTCATAGGAAATTACGACTGATAATAGAATCATTTTGACAACGGATGAAATTGCTATCCAATGGAGTCTATAAATAGGCCCTATGGTGGACTAAATATTAATTAAACCACTGACAACCCACGATTTGGGTACATCTATCCCAAATGGGATGGTTTCGCGATCCAAATCACCAAAATGTAATACCAACTTTAAATCGATTCGTTTTGGATCATGTAGCATAAATGTAAAATACACATTAATTGACCACATGTATATAGATTTATAATTATATATTATTTTGGATAATATAAAATCAAGCACAAATATAAGATAAATGGTAACTAATGTAGTGTTTATTTTTTTTTTTATGATATTGTTGGTCCAAATCGATGGACATTTATCGGACGATTGTTTGGACACTGTCTTGTTTCAGGATTTCCTTAGATGAAAAAAATCGGATATTCTTGAGCAAAGACAAAGTAAAAAACATAGAACTAATCAAATGCAAATTCCTTTATTAATTCAATGAAGAGACTTTAGTTACGACAGAGATTGAATGATCAACCTTCATTACAATCTAAAGCTTAGAATCTACACTAATGCTGTTCCTTTTTTCTTTATTTCCCTTTTTATAGCCATCTTCTTCGACGGTTGTGCTTCCATTGACTGTTACCCAATAGTAGCTCCCAGTATGTAACCTTTTTTTTGTTTACACATGATTACTGTTGGCCATCTTCCCGCCTTGCTTAGGCTTTTGCCACGTGGCACCTTTTTAGCAAACCTAGGAATGTCAGATGTCACCCCATTGAATATTCCTAGATTTCATATTTTGGAGTAAATAGTTGTATAGTAGTGAAAATAATCTATATAAGAGTTCTAAAACAAATTGCGACTCAAAATAGTGTACCAGTTAAGCCTATTCCCATTGTACTGCGTACTTAAGAAAGTATCCTACCGCATACTCATACCCGTAACACATACTAAAGTGACCAATGGTCCAGGTAACATTGTTCTCATCCCTTATTGATTAAATGACTTTCTATTGGCCTGTCCCTTTTGGACACTACCTTTGGATCTTCTTGGTTTGACAATGGTGATTTGCTTCTTTTTCTCTTGCTTTGAATAGTTTGGTATGAGAATTAACTATGGGACCTTCCAATGATTGTTTGATGGGGAGATAACTCATATGAAATTGTGATGACAGTAGGCCTTGTTCTATATACTAGAACTGACGGAAGGGTAGGGGTAGAGTTAGCATGTTTATGGACAGTTTCATTTCCATAGGATTTTTAAATAGCTTTTAAAGATAAAAAAATCTTCTCATTGAAGAAAGAAAATGCTTCCTAAAACCAATAGTTGGTTCTACTTTATGAATTTCTTTATTCTTAATGTTTGATTTTAAGGGATTCTGGCATAGAGAAGGCTGGTGCTTATGGTTTATAAGCATGTAGGCGCAAGATGGGTTGATGTTATGTGGTAATGTCATACATAATCCAACTAGGTTAATCCTTTCCTCATTCATGGCTAAAAGAAGAAGCAGATGATGGAGAGAGTTCTACCATTTTGTGAACAAACATCTTAAGAGAACCATGGGCCAATAGTCATGGAGTTGGCTGTCAAGTATCAACCAATAAAATAGGTTATGTCACAACACACTGAATTTTATGGAATATGCAGATTTTGCATTACAACAATTTCTTGGCACAAAAATTCAATATTGACTTCCCAACTTTTGTTTCTATGACAAATTAAAAAGGTGGGATCATTAATGTTCATATGTTCCACATTTTGTTCATAAGAGAGTGATCTGCACTGTTGTCCGAGTTTTTTTGTCCTATATTACTCTGCTATCCTGTTAGAAAAGGTAATAGCTATTTGTTTACATTTGGCATGCAGGAACATATGAATAATGATGATGTATGAGATGGTAGCCCTATTTAATATTTATGATTCATGATTTGAAATTGCCATTGCCATTGATGGCCATATCTGTGCTACATGTATTGATCAGAATAACTGTATTTGATTATATCATATAATGCAGGCTAAAGGATTGTTGTCTGAATATCAACCGAAATATAACAGTGCAAGAGCCGTCTACAGGGAGCAGAAGAAATATGTTGATGAAATTGATTGGAATATGCTTGCTGTGCCAACATCTGGTTCTTCCAAGGCAATTTCTTTTGCCTTTGGGTGTTTTCTAATTATTTATATTTTTTTTTCATATTTGTTGGTTTCTTTATCTCACTAAACATTTACTATGAAGGTCTTGTGTTATCCTTCAAAGTTTTTAAATGCACAGCCAGTTATTTGGAAAGACACCAATTAACTTGCAATCATACTGTTTACTTCATCCTGCTAAACTTCATTGCAATTTTGTTTTTTATCGCCTACTGTCTATCCAATCACATGGGGAACTCCTGTTTGTTAGGCTTGATGGTTTAAGATGTAAACAAAGTCACATTAATCTCTTTCGCATATTGTTAACCATTCTATTCTCAGTTGTCGATTGTACAAATTTGTTTTATTATTATGCTCCTGCAGGAGGAAATGCAATGGATGGCGTGGAAAAAGTTTTTAGCCTTCGAAAAGTAAGTTGCAATTCCTGATGTCCTTTTTTGTTGTTCTATATCCATATCTGCGTAAGGGAGTTTTTCAGGTTTTGATTGTATGTAAAGGTTGCAATTTTCATTAAAGTTATCATTCGAGAGATTAATGGTATGGTGATCATCAGTAGTAAATTGTGTGCTTTGCTGGCTGGGAATCTTGCAAGAAAATACCCAGTTGTGGGATTGCTTTTTTAAGAATTAGGAGCATCTTTTAGATCATACCAAAATATGCATCACCTGTGTGAAATGTGAAAATTGGCTTAGGGCTTGCTTGTTTTTCATTTTAATAAAGTAAAAGGTTCCCTAATAGATAAGGCAATTTATTTGCAAATTAAAACCAAATGTTTACAACCAGAACAACAATGTTGCAATATTTTCCCTAGCTAATTGCTACTATGTACGACTATTTAGGTTTCAGTTTTGACCCCACTGATGCTTGTGGTTGTTGGTACTGGGTAGGAGTCTGTTTAATTTGCAATAATTGCTTGATTAGAGAAGACATATTCTGCTTGGAAGCCTTAATCTAAGTATTTGGGCCCATAACCCTTAAAAGGCTTTTTGGCATTGGCGGCAAGCATCTATAACCAAACTTGACAAGAGATCAAACTTTTTGGCCTCAAAATGTTCCTACCCACTAGAGAGGAAAAAAACAAGTGGGGGTGGAGGTCCAATGCAAATGAACTACTTAGATGATGCTTAAAAATCTATTACGTAAGGGTGGGGTTCGCAAGATTCTTTCAGGCCGCACGGGTAAATGTACATTTCTTTGTATTCTTTTATTGGGCTTTGGAAGTGGAAACATCTTTTCATTGACCAATGATAGTATTCTGTTGCATAATAGACCATCTCAGTTTGTTTTAAGAAATCTTTTCTTATTCATTTTCCCCAATCTTTTTCATCTTTTTGTGCTAATTTCAAATACTCATGGAGCTACCTCATCTTGGTTTGTTTCTTTTGTTGTTTCTTTGATGTTTGTCCTTGAAAGTCTGGCACGGGATGCTTTTTTGTTATCCCTGACCTTAGTACATCTTTTATTTCCATACAAGTGGTCTGGAACTGATATGTGTGAACTCTTTAGCTTTAAGTTTCACTTGGGTTGTCTTGCTTTAATTAAACTACTTTACTTGTATTTCAGGGGTAATCCTCAAAGGATAGACAGTGCATCTGCTAATAAACGAATTGCATTCACATATGAGCAGGTACTGAAAATTTAACTATTGTCTGTTTCTTTTGGTTTTTTTCTGAAACATTGTTATTTGCCAGTTTGTAGCATTCCACTTGTTTATTTAGGAGAACTAACATTTTGTTGGTAATTCCTTGGAGCTTTATTAGTCTCACAATATTTTCTTCTATATTGTTGCTTAAAAGCCCTACATTGCATGGATGTGGATACAACATACATATTTGTTGTGATATGTACATATCAACTTGCCAAATTGCTCAAAGTAGGCCACAGATATGTTTGTTATTAAGTATATTTAAACGCATGCTGGAATTATATAATCACTATTAGATTTATTTATATCCTCCGCTCGAAGAAATCCTCTTTTTATTGTACTTCTGTATTGTGAATGGAACAAATGAATAGAATATTCTGTCAAGTCCTGCTGCTTTGTTTTCTATACAATTCTTGTAAAGTCCTGATTTTTTGTACAGCTCTTTTTTATATTTGTAGCAATACAACATGCTGTATATGTCTATTTGCTCTTTTTGCATACTCATACAGGCATCCTTTTTATGCGCTCATTTATGGTAAGCTCAATATGTCGAGGCGGGCTTGAGCGTTTTATTGAAGGCAGTTTATTGCATGAATTCATCTCCTATGTGGACCGGCCTTGCTACTTAGCCAAAGAATTGTGATGGAAGTTTAATACTTTACTGCGATTATGTTTCCACCTGTTTTTTCCTTAAGAACCTGTTACTGTAACTGCAAGGTTGTTATTAATGTCATGGGTTTGCATACCCTTGTTGGCTTTTCTTGTTGACATATATGAGTTATGTTTTTTTCGCTGATAGAATACGATAGAAGATTATTAAGAAAAAAAAAAAAAAGAACTTTTGCCATTGCTCTACAAAAACAATACAAGCTGATTTTAGATATTTATCATCTATGCTAAATGTCAGAGGGTAGGAGTGTTTTTGGTCTGATATTTTATCTGGTTATGTTTGTTATTTATGATCAAATGTGTTAATTGCTGTCCCACTTCTGTAGTAAAAGCTTGTGTCTGTCCATCATGTCGCTCTTCTATATTTGGTTTGCATTGTTTTTTTTCTTTTACCTTCTTTTTCCCCTAGAGAAATTACTTGCTTAGTTGTGCCTTGTGCAGTGCCTCATGTATTTATATCATTATCCTGATATATGGTATGACTACGCTACATGGCATGCAAAAAGTGGTTCAATGGACTCTGCAATCAAAGTATTTCATCGAGCTTTGAAGGCTCTTCCTGGTATTTATCCCTTTTTCCCCCTCTTATCGTCTCTCAGTCATCTGAATTGTTGTCTTATGCCTTCAATGTTGTTTGTTTCATAGGAACTTGCTATAGTTTTATATTTTAATTTGTTATTGTTATAAGGAAATTCTTGTTGCAGTACTTTGCGTCTAGCAAGGCTGGAGTAGGTTGTGACCCTTCTTTTCATTGCTTCCTTTACTTTATGTTTTTGATTTTTTTTGGTTTTTGTGGTTAGATTCAGAAATGCTAAGATATGCTTATGCAGAGCTGGAGGAATCTAGTGGAGCGATTCAGGTATAACAAATGTGACGGGTCCCACGATTCAGATCTATGGATTTACGATGCAATTTAGTTTTCATGCAGGCAGCAAAGAAAGTATATGAAAACCTTCTGGGGGATGGTGTCAATGCAACAGCATTATCACATATACAAGTATGGATTTTTGAATTCCATTAGTAACTTTATTGTGCTCTGTGTACTTACTATAATTGACAAACACTGTCAAGCCAACATCAGGATTCATGTCTTCGGTAGTCATGATCTAACAGCTTTGGTGTACAACCATTCCCTCTTTAGAAACTGCCACTTGGATTTTAGTAAGTCTCCATATGAAAAGATAATTTATGTAACAGATGGATTGTCATGATTGGTAAGCCAGACCAAGAGTGATAATGGACCCTTGGGGGGGGGGGGGGCAGATATAGAATATACTAAGCACCAATTTCATTGTAAAGCAGATGTTGTGATTGTGCTTGCAGTGTAGAGTGGTGCATGATGCACACATTGGTTTTCTTCTTCCTTTTTTGGTTTTCATTGTGTGCCTGTGTGTGTGGGTGACATTGCCATATTTTAAATTTGGTTTGATATGGATGGCGGGTTTCTATATCCTCAGTAAGAAAAATGTATTTCAACTTGACAATAATTTACTAAATTGTAAGTGGTTATTGAATTTGATTCTGTGGCCATAATACTCTTTTTGACTTCCTTATTTTTAATTTACATTTTGTTAATTTTTTGATTACTACTTTACTTAGTTCAGTTTTATTAAGTTGACTCAGAATCAAGAAAAGATTTTACAGTCAATATGAACTGAATAGCATATAAATAAAACGAAACATGGAAGACTACTGCATTTAAAAGAAAGTCCCATGGAAATTAGAATTGGTTTTTTTCATTGGAATACGTTAGTTGACATCTTTTACCTGTCTTTACTCTTCTATTGGTCGCTTGACACCATTAGTAATTTTTTGTTTTCCGTTGTAATTGTTAAACTGGATAATTTGTATGTTTGAGAGATTTTGTGAAGTTTAGATTTTCAAGGAGAATCCACTGTGCTCATACTTCAGATTACTAAAGCTTGTTATGGTGTCTAATCTGCAGTATATTCGCTTTCTAAGGAGAACAGAAGGAGTTGAAGCAGCTCGTAAGTACTTTGTAGATGCGCGCAAATCTCCAAACTGCACTTATCATGTTTATGTTGCTTATGCCATGATGGCATTTTGTCTTGACAAGGATGCAAAGGTGATTGGTGGTGCTGTATTGCTGTTAAGTTTTATACGATAGGAGAGCCTTAGATGGGTACACTACCTGGCTAGTTGGCTGTGATGCACCGAAGAAACTGTCTAAGAATAGAAAAGAAGTGCAAGTCTGCTCAATGTGTTGTCATCTTTTTCATTCTTATTTTTTCTGTTGTTTTCTGAAATGCTTGCTTTGTCCACTTAATTTCCATGTAGGATGTATTTAGACAAGTTTCCTTTACCTTTAACCTACTCCAAACTCATCAAGATTCTAAATAAGTTAGCATTGATTAACGTCTGTAGACTGTCAGTTGGTAATATTTACTGTTATGTCGGGGTTACCTTATCATTGCTGCACATTCATGCAGATAGCACACAATGTTTTTGAAGCAGGGTTGAAACGCTTTATGCATGAGCCTGGATACATACTTGAGTGAGTTTGCCTTTTCACCTTATTTAGAGATATGTACCTCAGAGGTTGCTTGTTGATTCCTGTGGTCTCGAGTCTTGAAGAAATTGTTGTTGCACCGAGGAATTATGTGTGGAAACCCTGTTTTTGGTAGAGAGAGAGAGAGGAAAAAGATAAGAATTGTACGAATGCTCTGATATCTGTTTGTAAATTATCAGTGCATGCATGTGTACATTGTTTAAGCCCCAATGGCACTTTTGGTGATTGATTGTATATATTTATGCACACATCGACCTATTGATTACCATGTCCTGACCTAACGTTGCAGATATGCGGATTTCTTGACTCGTTTAAATGATGATAGAAATATCCGGGCTTTATTTGAGCGAGCGTTGAGCTCACTTCCACCAGAGGAATCTGTTGAGGTACATTATTTTGCCTTTTGTGATCTCAACCATCATCATTATTGTCATTGGCAAATTATGTCGACTTATGGATCTATACGCCATGGTGCTTGATTGTTGTCCCCAGTTGAACTATTCATATTTTTAAAATAGTGCAAACTGAAGATTGTGGGACATTCTAGTCATTTTTTCTTCTTTTGGTGCATACTTTCAAGGATATATGACTTCTATGGAACTGCATACGTTAGATGTAAAATTAAGAACTAATTGCCTTTTTTGTTGGTTAATATCCGAAGCTTCACATATTTGGTTATCTAAGTTATTTTGTTGTGTTCAATTTTACTAGCCTTCATGCACCTTGAAAAAAATAGGAATGTTTAATTGTTTATTGACTTAGTCCTAAACCTTTTTACCTTCTCCATCTTTTCATAATTGGCTTTAAAGACCCTATGCATATTAATTTTCAGTGATTGTTAATCGAAGTTTTGATGCATAACGCATGAATATAATTTATCACTGTAGGTTTGGAAAAAATTCACCCAATTTGAGCAGACATATGGAGATCTTGCCAGCATGTTGAAGGTAGTTCCCTGCTTTTAGTGTAGAAATTGTTTTGAGTTTGGTTTTTCTTTTCCTGCTCATTTGCTGTTATGATTCCTTTCAACTTTATGTATCATAAAATGTCTTTCTATCCTATTGGCGGGAGCATCATTGATGGGGTTGACCTTTTGATCACTTAAAGGGTTGTGCTAGTGTACAAGGTTCCCACCTGTAGCATGGCCTGGTAGCTGTAAGTAGTAGGTAGCCTTGTCTCTTTTTGGAGAGACTGATTCTCAGGCTCAAACCCACAGCGTATTGTTTGGGCAAATGAACACTTGTTATTGTTCTAGGTCTGACCTCTAGCCACTATGTAAAAAACCTAATTACCTAAAAACACTACTATCCCTGCAATCTGCATGGATATCAGTAGACAAGTAATAGTTAAGGGGCTTAAACAGATATCCTACCACGGGATTCCATGGACCCCATGTTACATGTAGTCAATAGTGATTAGTGAAAGTGATTACAGTCTATGTTAAGCTTTTCACGTTATGTATTTTATTGAGATGTGCTATTTTCAGTTTTCCATATTTTGTAACACTCCACATCCTCCCCTTTTCATCACCCTACATGCTTGTTGTTCCATTTGGTAGTTGCCCTTCTGAAATATTTCGTGGTGGAAACTTATATGGAAATATGCATCAAAGTTATAGCCTTGTTTAACAGTTATTTGAATTTAGGTGCTTACAGATTTGGGGTCATTCCATATGTTTTCATATATTGCTCTTTGTCTCTTGAACTTCGGTTCATAATCTGTCTTTAACTTCTTTTTAAAGCATCACTTTCATTCATTTTAATCTAAATACAGTTCCTTTTTATCATAGTTAAAAATTTGCATATACATCTAGTTCTTTTCAATGTTTAAGATGAGAATTGGGATGAGGAAAATTTTTATAATGCATGGTTTGACATTGTGAGCGGTCCTCTATAGCTAGCTTGTGATGTCTATGTCTGTGAGTTTGGTGCTCTTACCTGATAAAAGGGTCGGTGCATTCTGCTGTAAAATTGGGTTCCTATTGTGGGAGATTAATTTTTCTTGCACAACAGTTTTTTCCTTCAGTCATGTGTCTTATGTCCATGAACTTTAGAAGATTAAACTCTTCATTGGATGTTTAACAGCAATGAAATTTGTTGCCTCTTGCTGACTGATGTGTGTGTTCAGGGGTTTAGTTTTTTTGAGAACCTCTGCCTGTCATTCATGTTTTGGTCAGACCAACTGGAATGTAGGATTGCTTCATCATGGAATTAAAAAGTGTATTGGCATGAGTGAAAATTAAACTAGCCTATAATTTATAATTTTACATAACACAGGGTTCACCGTTTACTCAGGTTTCTAGGATATGTGATGATCTTGCCAACCACTTATAAAGAAGGCAGTTGAGCATCTAGGAAATTCAAGTGAGGTGTGTATGTGACTATTGATGTGGCACCTTTGTTGCAAAATTACGTAGGACATACACAGTATGAAAGCTTAGACATCTGCAAACTTGAAACTTGTGTCGATAATATGATAAACCAAAATCACATGGTTTTCTAGCCTGTATGGCTGCATAATGTATACAGGAAGGGATGTTACAATTTCGACAGAGATTGACTCTTGTTTTTTTTGCAGAAGTTAATATTATCAATACTACTACTATTGCTGTTAATGTCATTATTTTCATAATTAATAATTGTCACTATTATAATTGTTATTAATACTTCTACTACTGCTACTAGTCTATTTGAGGTATAAGCCATAGCTACTATCTTCAAATAGGTTGAACAACGAAGGAAAGAAGCTCTTTCTAGAGCAGGTGATGAGGGATCAGCCGCGTTAGAGAATTCACTACAAGATGTTGTGTCACGTTATAGTTTTATGGATTTATGGCCTTGCTCTTCTAGGGATTTGGATCATTTGGCCCGGAAAGAGGTATCTTCTGCTTTTCAATCTGAATGGTTTTATATACCTGAGTATATCTTTTCATAGAATGTCATACATCATCTAGATTCTAATTTCCCCCTAAGCTCAAGGGTTTTGCAGTCTATTTCGTCTCTCCTGTTTTGTTCCCATAATATTTACTACTGCTATGCAGCAGGAACAAACAATTATTTCGAAAAAGGCATGCACTATAAAGTTTGTGGACCGTAGTGACCAGAAAACACTAATATCCCTGTCAGTTTTGGAATCGATTTTCTGAAATACAGTAAGCTTTTTCCCTGGAATACTAAATTTGGAGATACAAAAGTTCTGTTTTCAATGTGAGAAATTGTTCTGATAAAAAAAAAATATGAGAAATTGTTCACTAGTAAATGAAAAGGTAGTGACCTTTCATATTTCATTTTTTTTTTGGCAATTTTCTTCGTAAAAATTCTATACAAATTGAAAAAATCAATTTAGTTCAAAAAAATGCAAGAGAGAAGAAGAGATTGAATTGTTTTAAGAGAGAAAAACAGGAATATACGACACATAAGGGCTTAAAAGTCGTTAAAAACAGAAATATAACACACATAAGGGCTTGAAAGTTGTTTTGATAAGTTAAATATCAAGAACATTGACTTTTGACCTTCGATTGGTAATTTTAATGAAATTTTTTACGGTCTCAGTTTGGTCCCAAACTGCATAATCATGTGTAGGCTTCAAATTGCAGAGAATGATGTGTTATTGGATCAAATCACAAATAAGCAACCTATAATTTTCAAGGCACAAAAAAAAAAAATTGTTTTTGTTTTTTGGATCTCCATCTATTGCTTGGAATTTTGATTCAAATGAAGAAAAAGTCTATTTATTTCTAGTTCTAAGATCAGTAGTTCTAGCCGTCGACTTGGTTCTTTCAAATTGTTTCTCATTACTAAGAAAAGGTAACGAAGATAAAATATGAGCTTGTTTTATATCAATAGTAATTAATCGTTGTTGTTTCAAGGTCAATCTATTCACTCGTCTAGATAATATTTTTTCTTGTTCACTAATAAATCGACTAATTAAACTCATGTTTCTATAATCAATTCGATCCCCCGATTGAATCGGGGGCAAACGCCTACGAAAAGATCGCTTGGATTTAAAAAAAGGTCGCTTGGATTTATCCATGGTTTGTTTAGTTTATTCCTTATCCCAAAAATCCTATTTCTCGGATATCTTGTTGGCGATGAAGGTATCGACCACGATTTTAAATGTTCTGGTGAAGAATTGCCTCGACCTGGTGGGAAGACTCCACAGACATAAACCGTAAACACTAGCTCCACGGGTTGGTTAATGTGATCCAATGCTTTACCCGATCACCAAATTATTTGCCATTAATATCCTAGCTCTGCCCCTCCCCCTCGCACCAATATCTGCTACCACATCATTTTACCATTTGGAGTATTCTTCCTCTGTGGTCAATATATCCGGAGTTGTATGAAGCTGACATCCAGCAGCAGCATCGCTGGCATTCTGGTCCGTCCACCTCGCCGCTGAGTCGCAACTCTTCCAGTATCTGTTTCCTAAGCAATCACACCCTAACGTATGATCAGATTCATGTAACTGTTATTGGTTGCGCTCACCACAAAATAAGAACTTCATCCATGTTTTAACAAGTGTTACAAAATTAAATCTAGCATGGGATCTGCCTCCAAAATGAGGCACGGGAAGATGATCTAATGCCTAATTATCACCTATTTCGGTAAGTTCTAAATTTATATCTGCAACTACATGCTTTAGAGTTTACTATTCCATTTTCATTAATTTTTCAGTGGCTTTCTCAAAACATCAATAAGAAGGTCGAGAGATCTGCTCTGGCTAATGGAGCTGGTTTTGTAGGTATTTTAATGTGATCATACATAGTTGAGTTTTTGTAATAATTAACTTTTGGTGATCAATGTGTAAGTTCTGCTTTTTTGGGTACAGATAAGGGTTCTTCAGAACTTTCAAACAATACAAATCTACCTGTAAAAGTTATTTATCCTGATACTTCCAGGATGGTGATCTACGATCCAATGCAGAAGCGTGGTATCTATAATTTATTGCTTATTTCCTTTTTTTTTTTATGATGACCTCATTTATACAAGGGTTGAATCAGACAATAAGCATGTAAATCTAACAACAAAGTGCAATTTGCTTGCATCAAAAGTGGAGTTAATTCAATGGAAGTCATGTTATATCCATTGGAATTCATTCTCTTGAAGGTACAAGGAAGTATTAGAAATACAAGGTGACATTTCCTAGAATTTATGAGAGAACCATTGTCCAGGACTTGTTCAACGAATATACGTGTGTTAGGAATAGTAAATTAGAGCTTTTGACATCTGTTATCACCACTTGTCTGGATCCTGACGACTTGAATTCTCAGAATAAGGTTTTAAATCAATCAAGTGCAAAAATATTCCCCTGATTTGGTCAAATTCTACTGATTACTATTTCATTGGATCCCTGAAGGTTGAGTGCCAATTATAACCTATTAAAAAGTGATTACCCTTGGTTTGTGGGCTTTGTTCTGTTGGCATTTCATATAATTGGTTTTGACCAAAATATGATTCAGGGGTCTGGAAGTTCCATTGTGAAAATGTCAGATTAAATGGTCACATGTTCATGGATGTATATCTACATTGTTATAATATGTTTCTCAAAGTTGTTTAATTGTTTCTGTATATAATGGATTTTTTCAGGCTCGCCTGCCAGTGGACTTACTGCTATTTCAAGCACCTTGTCCACTTCTGGTGTTGCATCAAGTAGTAGTGGGACACCGAATACAGCAAATGATATTTTGAAATCCACGCCACCTGCATTGGTAGCGTTTATAGCAAATTTGCCAGCTGTCGATGGTAATCTGACAAACTTCCTTTTCTTTTTAAAAAATCTATAGTTAGTTGATAGTTTGTCATATTATATTTTCTTTCCATTTTTTCCATTAATTTTATGCTTTAACCATTGCAGTAATGACTCATTTATTTGGATCTAATGCGACATTCCTAGTTTTTAATCTCACTTCTGTTTAGTTTATTTCCCATGGCACCAAATCTGCCCTTTGTTGGTGATACCACTCAGACTACAGGTCCGATGGTTGAAAAGGTATACGACTGGCAAGGATTTCCTTAATTATAGACCAAAACTAGACTTAAGCCTTGCCTAAAGTGACTCTTATTCCGCTCTAAATCCATTTTTTTTTTCCTTTTTATCCCTGAAATGTAAAAGTCAAAGCACTACCTTGTCAAATTTTTGCTTCATTGAGAGCCTGTCCTGCATCAACTTGTCCATATTAGTATACCACCCAGACGTGCAAGTGCTATAACATAGTAAGATTAACAAAAGCAAGAGAAAGAAATCAAAGCCCTAGTCATTATTTGATTTTATACAGCCTTAATTCCCTTTATTGAGGGTCCGTCCTGCATCAACTAGTCAAACTAGGATACTACTCATACTTGCAAATGCTGTATAACATGATAAGATTTACCAGAAGGAAGAAAAAAGAGAAGTATTTGATATCTTGTAACATAGGTATAAGTATTTAAATTGCAGTCCATTTGAACAACTGACTTCTCATTTGCTTAAATCTTACCTGTCAAGGTTACAAGAATGTTGCATGTGAGGGAATTTTATTTT
Organism: Ilex paraguariensis; assembly: GCA_963454935.2. Classification (NCBI taxonomy): domain Eukaryota; kingdom Viridiplantae; phylum Streptophyta; class Magnoliopsida; order Aquifoliales; family Aquifoliaceae; genus Ilex; species Ilex paraguariensis. The sequence continues at coordinate 257,254 of CAUOFW020002059.1, forward strand.
GAATCACTCTTTTAAAAATCTGCTTGCCTTAGCATTGTCCATATGCATTGTCAAACTTTGATCTTTACATGGGTCATCATATTCTGAATCTGGGTATATTTGATATAGAAATATGGATTTTCTTCATTGATGTAAATATGTTAGATTCTCTTGATTAATTTTTAAATAAGTTTGCTAATGCCAATAACTTGCAACATATTTAGTTGAATTCACAAGTAGGCTGCTAATTGGTTGCTAACATGGTAGGTCCATCACCGGATATTGACTTTGTACTATCGATATGTCTGCAAAGCAACATACCAACAGTGCAAATAGGGAAATCGGGGACTCCCTCATCACAATTGCAGACTGCCCCTGCTTTAAGTACAAGTGACCTTTCTGGATCAAACAAGTTTAAATCGACAAGGGACAGACAGCCTGGAAAAAGGAAAGATCTAAACAGTACGTCGACCTTTCTCACCTCATTATAACTTTATTGAATTTTACAGAAAAATGGACCTCTCTATTTTCGCTTCTTCGAGTGTCTTCCAAGGAAGATTGTGGTTGAATTGTCTCCTATGTTGTATCTCAATCTCAATTCCTAAATGTACTAATCAAAAGACTAGTGTAGAGAGAGAAATAACTCACCACCACTTGGGCCATAGACGTGTGTTGCACCTGCTTGTTCTCAAGTCGACATTCTAACCATGGAAGACCCGTAGGGTTCCAGCTTTTTGTTACATCCTTGTTAACATTTTCAGAGTGCTTTTATGATCAAGCTTAATGACTATAAGGAGACTTGACATGCTTCTTTGACTTCCGAATTTTCAATAAGGGTCCCTTTTGATTTGAAATTATACGAGATGTTTTACTGGCTGTGCGTCCGTCTGATCCCCACTTGTGCAAAAGACTAGAGCTTTTGAATGTGAAAAATCCCATTTGTTTTTTTTTCCCCCTCATATTTAGGGCAAGATGATGAGATTACGACAGTCCAGAGCCAACCACTTCCAAGAGATGCTTTTAAGATACGACAGTTGCGGAAAGTTCGTGGTACGGGTTCACAAACTGGATCACAATCTTATGGTAGTGCTTTTTCGGGAGAGCTCTCTGGTAGCACTAGCTGATGTACTACTCTTTACGTTGATTTTTTTCAGTAGCCGTTGTTTGTACATTAAATTCTCAGAAAACTGTTGTAAAATAGTTATTCTCGTTTGTAAAATAGCCAAATAGATGTATTTATGTAAAACACAAAATAAACTGAGAAAAAACAATTCTGTCCGTTGAATATTTATTAAATCTTTAATCTTTTTAATGCTGGTTACAATGGATTATCAAAATTGTATAATACTAGATACATGTACTAATGAAGATTATAATCTTGCCTTTGGATGGGAGGGTTGTCCATGGGGTGGGTTGGGCTAGGCCATGAATATTTTTCAGGCTGGGAGTAGGGTTGGTTCAATCTTTTTATTTAAGTGTGTTATTGAAAGGATTAGGCCGGACTACGAGCAGTTGTATGATAACTCAACTTGCTAACAACTGGGCTTTGGGTAGGCTCTTACGTATATATATATTTATTTAAAAAGTTCTTAACTTAATATTTTTATAAATTATATCTTAGAATTAAAATGGACAAAAAATTTATGCCGTTAGCTTTTCTTTTTTCAATCAAAGTGGGTGGACGGCCTGATAGGTTCTTGGGTCGGATGTTAATGGAGTTTTGTGGGTTTATTAATGGGTCGGATACTCTCTGGAAAGGTATTGGGCTTATTTTTTTAGCTGAATAACAGGTCCGTGAGTAAACCCCACATATGAACACCCCAATGGGAGGATTACCTGCTCGGCGGTTGACATTTTCCAGTCCTGTTTTGTTTGTACACCAAGAGGGCAAGTCTAAACGCAGAATGAGTCAAATTTTTATACTAAATCAATTTGTTAAAATCTCAATCTCTCTACACACACAGCTCCAAAATGTATTCTTTTCCTAAGTTTCATTTCTACTAGTCTTCAGTCAAAAAGATACATACATATAATGAGTCTCTTCCCCAATGAAAGTGATGTACAACATCAATCCCTCCCTCCCTCCCCATAGAGATTTTGGGAATCTTTCAAGGCAGTCTAAATGGAGAAGACATGACTAAAAGTAGTTGATGCAACAAATAGGGAAAATATTAATGAAGAAGATCATCACTGTATAGACACAATACCACCGGCAAGATTCATCAAATCTAACCTCTTCTCATAACTAACCCGATCCGATCAGCTTCTCAAGAATCAGAATTAACATTATNAGAAGACATGACTAAAAGTAGTTGATACAACAAATAGGGAAAATATTAATGAAGAAGATCATCACTGTATAGACACAATACCACCGGCAAGATTCATCAAATCTAAACTCTTCTCATAACTAACCCGATCCGATCAGCTTCTCAAGAATCAGAATTAACATTATACCAACAAAATGAAAGGGGAACAAAACATAATTGTCAGTGCAATCTACACATCATTTTGTAAAAAGCTTCTCTCCAAGGGACATCCGTGTAGTACCTGCTCGAATGATTTTATGCCAAAAATTTAGAGCTTGCTTGTTCCTGATGTCTTCTGGGGCCTTCTGTACCACAGAAATGCAAACCACAGGGTCCTCAACAATACCCCATTTGCGAAGTGTGGAATAAATATGCGCCCCCAGTATGGGAAATACGGGCCTGGCAACTTGAGCAACATGAAGAAAATCGCAACGGCAATAAGATGCCAGGGCACCTCTGCATTCTGCAAATACAAAAACAACAGTGAAATCTCAATTTAATAAAATTCACTTTTTTTATTATTATTATTGTTTTCATTCTTTCACCTTGTTTCTTTTTCCCGGGAAGTGATTCTTTCACCTTTTTATTTCTAAATAAGAACAAACCTAATGACAATACCACATAATATATATAGCAAATGGCCCTCTCCCCTCCACAAAGGTAGATTCAATGGCACTATTTGCACGGTTTCAGCAGCTGTATTCATTAGTTTGACCTCTTAGTTTCACTTTTGGGGAGATGGTTCAAAACTCAGATGAAAATGGAAGGGTATCAAATACAGAAACAAACTAATAAGTAGCCAATAATGGCAAAACAACTAGTATGACATGAAAAATAATGTGTGTGCGTGTATATATCAACTGCAGATCACCTGTTCCTGAAATTGATCCATCATCTTCTAGCAAGTATTTTAGCACTATTGGAAGATATCATTCGCGATTGCGTAAAATAGTTCAAATTATAGATTCATTCATTGATTATCTCTGGAGAAATGGAAAACATTCATCAAATGGAAGGGAAAAATAGCCTTTCTCAAGCACCAAAGCACTCCCAATCAAGTTCAAATATGTTACCCAAAAACCAAGTGTAGAATAATAACCGAAAGATTTCCACAAGGAGTCTCGATTGTTAGGAACACTTTTGATTTGTTTCATGCAGACACATGCAACAAGATGTTCTTGGTATACCGTCCTCATGCTCTATCCTACTGATACCTTCTGTTTTCTTTAGATGTATATGATACTACATGATTACTCACCTTGAGAAGTGGAGATGATTCCAATGCCGTCTCTCTTAAGACCCCCGCAACGGCAACACCAACAAGAAAAGGAAAAGGGACAAGATATAGCTTCTTTTCATGTGCACAATAAGACATCTCACTAAGGGCAGTCACTGCCAGTACAGGTACATACAAGTATTTGATAACTGCCAGGATAAGGTCAAGTATGAGTTGGATAAAAGTTTCCAATGCTCTGTTCCAAGGGAAGCTCTTGACTGGCTGAGGAGATCTATCCCACAGTTTTCTTGCCTTGTCCATCATATGATCCAAATTTATTCTTTCAGGTTCATCTGACTGTCCGGCAGTCATATTCCTAGCACACATGATTTTGGGCCTAATGTTTTGATTTACCCCATCTCGTTTGAAAATTAGATTGCAGCTATGCATCTGATAACATGATGACCAAACCTGCTGCAACAAAAGAAAATTTGTTAACCAAAACTAGTGTAGCAGAAAAATAGAATTCCAATACCAATCGAAGCAGACAGAGACAAATTCAATTTATCGATTTACGCCTTGGCGAACAAACAACTCATCTATCAGTTAATCAACAACACTAATGCTACTTTCATCCAAGAAAATATTACTCTTGTAAAGACAACTAAAATGAAACAACACCAGGTGATTCCAATCACATATCAGCACAGTCAGATTGCTGCCACTTGCCCATACCATGTTCAATTAACACAGGACTAGAAGAGCTGTATCATCTTCCAAAAATAAAACCTTAAACCTACTTTAATTTAAAAAATAAAATAAAAAACAGATTGATAAAAAAAGATATAGATGTTAGCTTCATGCTTAATTAACTACTTAATAATCAGTAATCAACTTCAAGATATTAACATCTACACAATGTAAATACCAATCTTATTTATCACTTTTGACCTCATGAAGGGGCTTAGAAATAGATGCATGTTCTTGATATTCACTGTTTAATATGCAAGTCAAAAATAAAAAGCCCACGCTTATCCAGTCTACCAGAAAAGAGTTCATTAATAAGGAAGAAAACTAGCAGTGAACAATATATATGTCAAGAACTACAAGAGGATGTAGATACATTGTGTAAAGAACCGAAAATCTAAATATGCTGGTGGAAGAGAACAATAAATTTTGTCGAAATCATCCTAGATAGTGCTTAAATTTGAATACCCAGTTGAAGGGGTTCACAATCTGCTAAACAATTAGACAGTCAGCATCCTAAAATCAAATATCAAAGAGCTAAAAAACTTTGTACCGACTAAAAAGCTATTACCCACAAAACTCATATCAGATTCCTTCTCTAAATGCCATAAATTTAACAAAAACAAACACTACCATGTTGATAAAGTTTTCTCGTGTATAGCATTGCCTCTTGTAGCTGAATAACGAATCTGTAAATATCCCAATTCAGAGGCCCCCCCCCTCTTCCCCCCAAAAAAAAAACCCACATCACACCCAACCCACCC
>CAUOFW020002059.1:266733-323708 GCA_963454935.2 Ilex paraguariensis
AACTTGATACAGACGAGTATCTTAGACACTCTGCATACTGTCAATTAATAATCACTCTTTTTCACCTTTTGTATGGTACCATTGCAAAATAGTGGCCATTTAACTTTCACATTCACTTACCTTGTGAGAACTCTTTGGTATAGTTTCTCAAAATTCTGTTAACTTTGGCTGCAAATAACCTAAACGAAGAGGAAAGGCTTTGGTATAGCCTATAGAGAGAGCTCTAATTCTGTTAATTTTTGACTGTCAGTGACCAAAGAGTCCTTGCTCACAGAATACTAAGGCATGACTTCTTTCTTAGACTTGATATCGCGACATATGTCAGTCGAGAAAACATCTACAAGAGGGTAGGCATAGTGAAACATCCTCCAATCTTGGCACCGATGGACTTGGTCTTCCTCAATTTCCAATTCCGCCAATGCCATTCAAGTTCAATCATTCATCATTAAATTCTTTGGAGATCCTTTAACTTCAATCATCGATCATTACATTTTATTTGGGACAATATGCAGCAAAATCAGCTCAATAGTTTCACACCATGACAGAAATGTACAATAACCCTCCTTGAGTGCAGGCTAAGGATTCCATTGCACCTTATTACAATACAGTCTCTTAAAACGAAATTCAACAGTTTGTGCAAGGCTAAAGAAGGTTTTGCAATATAAATAAACCTGCAAGGCACAGCATACACATCAACCTCTACTGCAAATATGCAAAGTTGTGCATATAATAAGAGATAATACACATTTTTTTCATCAGTTTGTATAAAGGTATGAATGCATGCGTGTAGAACAGTTGATACGAGTCCAAAGGAAATGATATGTGTGTTATGGAATACCTTATAACATATTAAGCGTGACATAGTACTCGTCAAATCAACGCCCTATGTAACACGTACCCACCCTATACACAACAGAAAGCACACAGACTGACCAAGCCTTGTAGCGTGCATATGCCCCAGTGTAGGTCTCAGAAACACTCAGCTGATAACTGTATGCTTAGATGAAAGCAGCACAAGTGTGTGACAGAGAGATGCGAGATGGTTGGTCAAGTGCAACAGAATCAAACACATCGTGAAGAAAAGGAGCGGTAAGTCTAAGAGGAAGGTGGATGGAGGCATTCAAAAGACATGGTGATCTATTTGGCCGTCGTAACATCAAATATAGAACAACTACTAAGAGTTCAACTCACCAAGTGTAAGTGACAGCAAAAAGAACAAGCTGAACGTAAGCAGGTAAGATGGGGCTTTGTCAAGTTGAGTTGACACTAACATGCTTACTCATTTTGACCCAAAAAAAAAAAAAACATGCTTACTCATGACAATTATATGTGAAGGAATATGCTAAGGAAATAAAGGCATGCACAGAAGCCCTGTGTTCTCTGGAATTCCCATCATTAAATTAAGATTCTGTAAAGCTTGGCCAGAAGCTCCCTTCACAAGGTTATCAATCTGCAAGAAGTTTTTTACAGCTTAGCCATAAAGAAATAACATAAAAATTTGGCATGCAATAAAAGTTTATAGAAAAGACTCCTGGAAAGGCAAACTTACGACAGATATTATTATTGCTCTTCCAGGGATTCGATCGGGAAAGACATTCAAAAGACAATAATTAGATCCTCGGACATGGCGAGTGTGAGGAACTTCCTTATTCTTCAGCAAAATTGTAAATTCTTCATTCTGCAAAATTTTAGAAAAAAAAAATATCAATCCACCCATTGCCAAAGGAAACAATCAAGTATTCATAAAAATGCACACCACAATATTAGTGTGTCACAGTCACTAGGAACCAAGCTTCTAAGATGCCCATTGATTTCCGTGGACATGGGACATGAAAAAACTCTCCAGCCATACAGCCCATAAAAGCTGTACATACAAGAAATCTAGAGAATGAAATGCCACTGCGGCTGTGTGTCCATACAGGCAACAGCCTATTATACATTATCAAAGCATCAACAAGATCTCCTGCACTACACCTTGAGGCAAACAATATTTGCCAGTGTACAAGTTATTGGATGATAGCTTCTTTAAATTACCCATTAAAAAAGAGCTTCCGCCATTCTCTTTGCCTCAAAAGGGAAAGGCAAAAAAAACAAAAAAAATCTATGCACACACACACAAACACACGCAGAGAGAGAGAGAGAAAAACGGAAGACATACCTCATAAAAGCTCCTCAAACAATGGCACAAATCCTCAGTTGAAACTCCCGGAACCATTTCCACATACATAGTTGATTGCATACCACGGCTCTACAAGAAAGTATAGTGAGTAAAGAGTGACCATTTAAAAAAAAATGCATACATCAGTGTGCAACAATTACCATGGGCATTAAGTGTGGGGTGAAGCTGACAGTTACTTTTGAATTAGAGGCATCAGATAATCCTTGTTCAATTTCTGGCACTGAAAACCACCCATAGAAACCAGATTAGTGCCTGTAGTAATCAAGGAACTAGGACATGCACTTACGATTGTGATGAGGTCACTATACACCCCTCAATAAACAAATAGAACTCTAAAACATTATTAAACGTTAGTCTGGATCCTACAACAGGAAAAGGATTAAACAAAAAAGCGAAGTCGCAATTGACAACAAAAGAGACGCAAAACGCATGATCTAAGAGAACAACTAGCGAAGATCTAAGAGAACATCTAGCAAACTTTGGCACAATTCCCAACTGGTACATAAGCCGCTTTAGATTGGCAAACAGTCATCAAATATTTTCTCGTATCTGATTTTTTTATTGCATCATCATGACGGGGTCAACTACAAAAAAACATACCATGACGATGCCTGGTAATGCCATAAGAATGAATCCCTTCAGCTATTTCAGTGTATAAATTTGCCTCCTTGGCACCACGTCCTGTATGGTGTATCAAGTATCAGAAGTTGCTCCAGCATTGCTGCAAGTAGCATTGAGAACATATTGCTAAGGAAAAGTCTTGACAAATCCAAACCTGCTCCACTGACACCAGATTTTGCGTCAATAATGATATTTTTCACTTCAATAAGGTTAGCCTGCAAGCACAAAGAACACCAGAAAAGAATAGGACACTAATTGGAACTAATGGAAAGGGGAAAAGGAATATGAACCCCAGCTTCGTATTAAGCATTGAAATAGCACATATGTCTATCACTGTTCAATCACCAGTTTAGTCGTGCCCCATCTGAACATCGAAAAGTGAAGTAATACATACTTATGAAGCACTTTCAAATTTGGAGATAAAGAATCGCTCAAAGATACCAAATTTGGAGATTTTATGTTCCTTTAACAAGCAAGTAGAGTCAATAATCTATTGAGCTCATTAACACTTTCAAAGCATTTTTAAATGTCTAAGACTACAAAGAACATAGAAGCCAGAGAATAAGCATTTTGACAGACGGTTAAAGCATGATTTCCATGTCCAAGGCGAAGAACGTACAAGCCAGAAAATAAGCATCTGATGTTTGTGAGTTGTTGAGAACTTATAATTTCACCCCCAGGGGGAGGGGGAGAACAGAATTAAAGCCTCCAATGATAAAAATACCAGTCACGAAAACGAAATGAGAGAGAAGAGATATAAATTAAAAGATCTAAAAACAAAACCTTGTCTAAACCACATAGGGTTGGCTACATAAATTGTGTTCTGACATGGTGTTCCACATAAAAAAATGATAAAAGAAATAGTCTTAATAAAATAGAAAGGCCAAAATAATATATTCTGAATATTTTCAAAAGACTTCTGCTTTGAAATACTTGATTTTGTGTTATGTCAAAATCATGCCTTAAAAGTTGGAGTTGCATGGAAAAGCCACTTAATATGGATTTTCATAGCAAGTATATGTTCTTTTGATTGGAGATTTCTAGCTCTATCGATAGTAATGTCGCAGCTACATAAATTTTAGTACTTTGATTGTTGAAATATCAATTCATAATCTCATGCTCTGATTTGGGGAAAGAAGGGCAATCTATCCCAAAATTAATTCCAATTCAGTTCCTGTGGGTTCTATACACGCACCTTACCCTTAGAAAACATTGCTACCTCACCGAAGGCTGTGTAAGATGACATCAGAATAGGCATAATCAGAAATGCTATTTCAAGGGACACACCTTTATCAAAGGAATAAGAGGAAGCTGAATAGATGTGGGATAACATCCAGGATTTGCCACTAGACGTGCATTTTGGATTTCACTTCTATAGATCTCTGTCAAACCATATACAGCTTCTTTCTGGATTGGGGGTACAAAAAGAAGAAACCATGTTAATTAGGGGCAAAGAGAAAACAATTTTCAAACTAGTTGAAGGATGATGCTGCAGAACATCTATGTTTGGTTATAAGCATGACTCATAAAGAGGAACATAACTTCATCAGGAATGATGCATCAAAAGTTTTTCTACAAAGAAAGGTAAACAAAAGAGCAAAGTACAACTCGACCTGCAGATCAGGTGCCCTGTGATGCTGATCATACCATTCTTCATATTCACCAATATCTCGCAGCCTGAAGTCCTGCATAATAGTAATATTGCGTTGATATGCATAAAACACATCAATGCCTAGAGGATGCATCTAAGAAGAGCCACCGATGGTGCAGAGATAGAGTACCGCAGAAAGATCAACAATCTTTAACCTGTTAGGAAGACCTTTGATAATTTCCTGCAAATGCAATAAGGTAAAGGCTAAATAGCAAGTGCATAATAACAAGGCTAAAAAGGCTGTGTGTGCATATTAACTAATAATCTGATTAGCCAGGTCAAAGTTGCTGTTTGAATAAGTAAGATCTCAGGGAACTGTCAAAGAACCTGAGTGGTTCCATGTGGCAAACAACAAAACACAGCATCCACATTGGAAAAATCTGCATCACTGACAGCAACCATATCTGGCAAATCCTGCAATCATGAACAAAGTCAAACAAGGTATCACAATCTCCAATTACAAAAAGTATCCCATGGAAATCACAAGCGAAAAAAGAAACAGCAAAGCACGGTAAGAGAACAAAAACTCAGAAAATATTACAACATACATATAAAATGTCCAACTAATTCAGTATGACATTATTTATGTGTAGCCACATATCAATAGCACTCCTTAATATTTATTGCCACACTAGAGTCCACAACAGGTAGATGAATATATCAAGGCAAATAGTCCTATAACAAAATTCAATTTTGATATATAAGTTATAAAATGTGATTGGGTTCTTTCCGTATCACACTATCTTCATTGCTCACTGCGAATTAAGATATACCAATAACAGCATAGATGTATNGAGGCAAATAGTCCTACAACTAACAATTTTGCACTAACAAAATTCAATTTTGATATATAAGTTATAAAATGTGATTGGGTTCTTTCCATATCACACTATCTTCATTGCTCACTGCGAATTAAGATATACCAATAACAGCATAGATGTATTTGAAATATGTTCCTTTTACATTTTCTTAGCACTGTATCAAAATTTACTCAGCTGCCCAGCATATTAATGGCTTCCTTACATTGCCCGACTCCAAAGACTTGAGTTCCCTGATTTCCTAGAAGATGAAATCAAGCTATAGCCAAATTCCTCAATCTTTAAAATGCAAGGGGAGTGGGTAGGTGGGTGGGGCAATGATGATGACCACAACGATAACCACAACAATAATTGAACAACGAAGGAGCATGCCAGTAAATTACAACTACTAGAGTGGAAAAGGCATTTTTGTTGCTACGTAACAAGATCTGCAAACCACAAACACGTGTCAATAAATTGTCATGTGATGACTCTTAACCCATAGGCAGTAGTAGGAATGATGAGCTTAAGCATCTATAGAGTTACAAAAAAGCAGTTCTTAGTCAGAGAAGTCAATTTGATGGGAAACCAATAATTCAAACCTGTACAAAGGACATTCTTACATAGAAAGATATCATTATAACCCTGAGCTAAATTGAATGTCCAAAAATACTTCATTGTTTAGAAAAAAACCGAACTAGTAGCAGCAGGCTTTTTGACAATTNGCAAACCACAAACACGTGTCAATAAATTGTCATGTGATGACTCTTAACCCATAGGCAGTAGTAGGAATGATGAGCTTAAGCAACTATAGAGTTACAAAAAAGCAGTTCTTAGTCAGAGAAGTCAATTTGATGGGAAACCAAAAATTCAAACCTGTACAAAGGACATTCTTACATAGAAAGATATCATTATAACCCTGAGNCGTGTAACCACTGGCTCCAAGAACACCAATTCTAATGGCCTTCTCTGACTTCTGAGCTTGGATATCCGCAACCTTGAAGCTTTGTGGCGTCGAGGCCACCGAGGCTCTGACACACATTTTTCGAACCTTTGAATTCTTGATTTCATCCTACAATAATTGTAATCAGTTCAGAAAATCCCCCATAATAAAATCCCAAAATAATGCAACCGAGAAGAAAGAATTAAACAAAACAAGCGAATAAAAAAATTGCTAGGAAGTTTTAAGTATTCTTTCTAATGACCAAACACAAGCCAAGTACGACACTGTATAAGGGTTCACANAGTGTAACCACTGGCTCCAAGAACACCAATTCTAATGGCCTTCTCTGACTTCTGAGCTTGAATATCCGCAAGCTTGAAGCTTTGTGGCGTCGAGGCCACCGAGGCTCTGACACACATTTTTCGAACCTTTGAATTCTTGATTTCATCCTACAATAATTGTAATCAGTTCAGAAAATCCCCCATAATAAAATCCCAAAATAATGCAACCGAGAAGAAAGAATTAAACAAAACAAGCGAATAAAAAAATTGCTAGGAAGTTTTAAGTATTCTTTCTAATGACCAAACACAAGCCAAGTACGACACTGTATAAGGGTTCACAACTAACCTTCCAAAAGCATCCTCGATCGAAATAACAACTCGAACTGAATGCAGCGAAAGAACCCATCTTTTTATTATTATTATTATTATTGAGAATACGACGCACAAACTCAGCGCTTTCGGATTAAGGATTTTGGCAGAGAAATTGGTGTGAAAGGTTTCAACGTCGATAGCAATACCCTAGAATGGAGAGAGAGAGAGAGAGAGAGAGAGACTTGTAAAATAAGTGCTGCTCTATCTCAAGAGGAAGTTCAATGTCAAGTCAAATTGGAGCTGTAGCATCTTCAGACAAACTGGTATGACATCACAACCCTGAAGTAATACACACAGTGAAATTTGACAAACAACTTGGTTGTGCGGAGGTCGAGGGTGGCGGCGATGGGCTTGTGTGTGTGTGTGTGTGAGATAGAGAGAGAGAGACAGGGTCCGGAGTGACGAGGAGCAGACGAGAAAATATTCGATACAATGTCACGTTAACGTGGCAACTAATATAAATATAGCAGTAGTAAACTGTGCCTCATGGTTTGAAAGGACGGTTGTGACAGTTAGATAATTTTTTTTGAAATTATTAGAATTTATTGTAATTTTTTCTGTTTTATATTATAAAATTATAATTATAACTATATATAGACTAAAATAAGTTATCCTGGTGAAAACTGATTGATTAGGGCGAAAAAAATTTAATGTGAATAATTTTGAGATATATGTTAATAACGTTTTTTTTTTAAATGATTTTATTTGAGATTGTCAGATAAATTTATTTTATTTTATATTATAAATTTTTTTATCAAGACAACTAAAATATAAATAAATAAATAAATAAAATAGACTCTACATAAATTAATAAGGGCAAATTACATAGAACTTAAGATCAAAAATTGTATATTAACTCCCTGAATTATTACTGATTGCACTCAATTCCCTCGTACTAAAAAATAATGTGTAAATCATAACATAGTTAATAGTTTTTCTAAAATACCCTTCTTTTTTATTTAAATTTTATTTTTTATGCAACTTACTCCAACAAAATATAAGCATCACCCCCACCTTCTCCCGTCACAATTATACACTCCAAGTTGTTACAACATAGCAATTTCATTTTTTATCCAGCACCACTCAACTATCAACTACTAATATTCAAAAAACACAAGACAACAATCAAACCAAGCCAATGACACCCTCATAATTTTCAGACTTCAAATCTATAAATTTAGTTGAATCAAAACTTAAAATATTGCTTCCCATTCATTTTCCAAAAATTCCTCAACACTACTCATGCCTCCTACTACCACATTAAGGCACTCCTTGTAATAATCTATCAATTTCAACATCCACCCATCACTACTCAACTGTCAATATCCAAAATAAACTATAACAATCAAACCCATAGCAATCTCATATTCCAAGTCCCTGAATTCAAATGAACCAAAGATTTAAATTTAAATTCTATAAATTTGGTAATGCCAAATACGATGCAATTTGGATTGTTTCCCACCACAATGATACCAGAATTGGACGATGGTGCGATAGCAGCAATGTTCTATCCTAGGTCTGGCGATTCATCAATTAAGGTTTACACATACATGGAAGAAAGAGAGAGAGAGGAACAACTACCATTTATGACTTTTTTTTCTTTCTTTTAAAAATAAGCTTATTTGAGAGTATATTTGTCCATTTAATTTTTTACTTAAAGTAATTATTTTACATGTCTTGCGTAGTAAGTGTGTTCCAAGTTCCCTTAAACTAGATAGAATCTGTTATTTTTACACTTTATTTGTGTATGAGGGGGTTAAGTGCAACCTATAATAGTTAAGAGATGTAATGTACAACTGATTCTAAGTTTAAAGAGGCCCGTATAATTTGTCCAATTAATAACTATTAATTCTTCTTCCATATAAAGTCAATAATTATCTAAATGGGGTTCAATTTTTTCATTTAATGTTTTATTATCGGTTAGTGATACTTTATGCTAATACTGACGTGTTATCACCGTTGTATTAAATATTTACTCGAGAGAGAAGGGGTGAGGGTATAAATCACACTTTGTACCCTAAAAAAATTTTAAATTCTATATTTGCACATCTACAAAATTAATTTTATTTTTTTTGCATTGTACCCTATTTTTCATAAAATAGTTGGAATATAACTCTCAAACTAACTTCCATTATAATTTTCGCCAATTTTGCTAAGTGACCCTTACACTTACTATAGTAAGATTTGAAAAAAATGATAACGAAAATTAATGTGAGGTTCGCATTGTAACTATTTTATGATATTAAGAGTACAAATAGAGAAAATGTGATTCATCCTTAAGAAAATTAATCATTGAGAGTACAAATTATGAATTTTGAAATCTTTCAACGTATAAAATGTGATTCACCCTTACTTTAATTATAAGTTTATAGTCAATTTATTTAATCGGTGTATGCTTACAAAAATAGAAATAGAAGATTTATCTATAACGCAACCGCCCTTTAAAAAAATGTAATAACTCACTAATTGATCATTCTTGCACCACCAAACATGGGCCAAGGGCTAAGCAATCTGTCAAAGATATAGGATGTGAAAAAGGGAAGCATTACATTATGAAGGGAAACATATGTTAGAGACATAACAATTGCTTTCTTTTTGATCTTCTATGAAGGGAAGCATATGTTAGAGACATAGCAATTACTTTCTTTCTGATCTTCTAGACTGGTTCTTTCTGAATGAGGCCCTAAAGCTATGACCAAGCAAGGGATTGATTCCAGCTACAAAATCCAGCTCGCTCCACCACCCCTAATGAATTTATAAGATTCAGCCCAGCTACCGCTAATTTTTGCTAAGTAATCTGTCAAAGATATAGGATGTAAAAAAGGGAAGCATATGTNAGGGTCCGGAGTGACGAGGAGCAGACGAGAAAATATTCGATACAATGTCACGTTAACGTGGCAACTAATATAAATATAGCAGTAGTAAACTGTGCCTCATGGTTTGAAAGGACGGTAGTGACAGTTAGATAATTTTTTTTGAAATTATTAGAATTTATTGTAATTTTTTCTGTTTTATATTATAAAATTATAATTATAACTATATATAGACTAAAATAACTCGTCCAGGTGAAAACTGATTGATTAGAGCGAAAAAAATTTAATGTGAATAATTTTGAGATATATGTTAATAACGTTTTTTTTTGAATGATTTTATTTGAGATCGTCAGATAAATTTATTTTATTTTATATTATAAATTTTTTTTATCAAGACAACTAAAATATAAATAAATAAATAAAATAGACTCTACATAAATTAATAAGGGCAAATTACATAGAACTTAAGATAAAAAATTGTATATTAACTCCGTGAATTATTACTGATTGCACTTAATTCCCTCGTACTAAAAAATAATGTGTAAATCATAACATAGTTAATAGTTTTTCTAAAATACCCTTCTTTTTTATTTAAATTTTATTTTTTATGCAACTTACTCCAACAAAATATAAGCATCGCATCACCCCCACCTTCTCCCGTCACAATTATACACTCCAAGTTGTTACAACATAGCAATTTCATTTTTTATCCAGCACCACTCAACTATCAACTACTAATATTCAAAAAACACAAGACAACAATCAAACCAAGCCAATGACACCCTCATAATTTTCAGACTTCAAATCTATAAATTTAGTTGAATCAAAACTTAAAATATTGCTTCCCATTCATTTTCCAAAAATTCCTCAACACTACTCATGCCTCCTACTACCACATTAAGGCACTCCTTGTAATAATCTATCAATTTCAACATCCACCCATCACTACTCAACTGTCAATATCCAAAATAAACTATAACAATCAAACCCATAGCAATCTCATATTCCAAGTCCCTGAATTCAAATGAACCAAAGATTTAAATTTAAATTCTATAAATTTGGTAATGCCAAATACGATGCAATTTGGATTGTTTCCCACCACAATGATACCAGAATTGGACGATGGTGCGATAGCAGCAATGTTCTATCCTAGGTCTGGCGATTCATCAATTAAGGTTTACACATACATGGAAGAAAGAGAGAGAGAGGAACAACTACCATTTATGACTTTTTTTTCTTTCTTTTAAAAATAAGCTTATTTGAGAGTATATTTGTCCATTTAATTTTTTACTTAAAGTAATTATTTTACATGTCTTGCGTAGTAAGTGTGTTCCAAGTTCCCTTAAACTAGATAGAATCTGTTATTTTTACACTTTATTTGTGTATGAGGGGGTTAAGTGCAACCTATAATAGTTAAGAGATGTAATGTACAACTGATTCTAAGTTTAAAGAGGCCCGTATAATTTGTCCAATTAATAACTATTAATTCTTCTTCCATATAAAGTCAATAATTATCTAAATGGGGTTCAATTTTTTCATTTAATGTTTTATTATCGGTTAGTGATACTTTATGCTAATACTGACGTGTTATCACCGTTGTATTAAATATTTACTCGAGAGAGAAGGGGTGAGGGTATAAATCACACTTTGTACCCTAAAAAAATTTTAAATTCTATATTTGCACATCTACAAAATTAATTTTATTTTTTTTGCATTGTACCCTATTTTTCATAAAATAGTTGGAATATAACTCTCAAACTAACTTCCATTATAATTTTCGCCAATTTTGCTAAGTGACCCTTACACTTACTATAGTAAGATTTGAAAAAAATGATAACGAAAATTAATGTGAGGTTCGCATTGTAACTATTTTATGATATTAAGAGTACAAATAGAGAAAATGTGATTCATCCTTAAGAAAATTAATCATTGAGAGTGCAAATTATGAATTTTGAAATCTTTCAACGTATAAAATGTGATTCACCCTTACTTTAANATCAAATTGGAGCTGTAGCATCTTCAGACAAACTGGTATGACATCACAACCCTGCAGTAATACACACAGTGAAATTTGACAAACAACTTGGTTGTGCGGAGGTCGAGGGTGGNGAGGGTGGTGTGCACCAGAATTGGACGATGGTGCGATAGCAGCAATGTTCTATCCTAGGTCTGGCGATTCATCAATTAGGGTTTACACATACATGGAAGAGAGAGAGAGAGAGAGAGAGAGAGAGAGAGAGAGAGAGAGAGAGGAACAACTACCATTTATGATTTTTTTTCTTTTTTTTAAAATAAGCTTATTTGAGAGTATATTTGTCCATTTAATTTTTTACTTAAAGTAATTATTTTACATGTCTTGCGTAGTAAGTGTTTCAAGTTCCCTTAAACTAGATAGAATCTGTTATTTTTACACTTTATTTGTGTGTGAGGGGGTTAAGTGCAACCTATAATAGTAAAGAGATGTGATGTACAACTGATTCTAAGTTTAAAGAGGCCCGTATAATTTGTCCAATTAATAACTATTAATTCTTCTTCCATATAAAGTCAATAATTATGTAAATGGGGTTCAATTTTTTTATTTAATGTTTTATTATCGGTTAGTGATACTTTATGCTAATACTGACGTGTTATCACCGTTGTATTAAATATTTACTTGAGAGAGAAGGGGTGAGGGTATAAATCACACTTTGTACCCTAAAGAAATTTTAAATTCTATATTTGCACATCTACAAAATTATTTTATTTTTTTTGCATTGTACCCTATTTTTCATAAAATAGTTGGAATATAACTCTCAAACTAACTTCCATTATAATTTTCGCCAATTTTGCTAAGTGACCCTTACACTTACTATAGTAAGATTTGAAAAAAATGATAACGAAAATTAATGTGAGGTTCGCATTGTAACTATTTTATGATATTGAGAGTACAAATAGAGAAAATGTGATTCATCCTTAAGAAAATTAATCATTGAGAGTACAAATTATGAATTTTGAAATCTTTCAACGTATAAAATGTGATTCACCCTTACTTTAATTATAAGTTTATAGTCAATTTATTTAATCGGTGTATGCTTACAAAAATAGAAATAGAAGATTTATCTATAACGCAACCGCCCTTTAAAAAAATGTAATAACTCACTAATTGATCATTCTTGCACCACCAAACATGGGCCAAGGGCTAAGCAATCTGTCAAAGATATAGGATGTGAAAAAGGGAAGCATTACATTATGAAGGGAAACATATGTTAGAGGCATAACAATTGCTTTCTTTTTGATCTTCTATGAAGGGAAGCATATGTTAGAGACATAGCAATTACTTTCTTTCTGATCTTCTAGACTGGTTCTTTCTGAATGAGGCCCTAAAGCTATGACCAAGCAAGGGATTGATTCCAGCTACAAAATCCAGCTCGCTCCACCACCCCTAATGAATTTATANGTAAATGGGGTTCAATTTTTTTATTTAATGTTTTATTATCGGTTAGTGATACTTTATGCTAATACTGACGTGTTATCACCGTTGTATTAAATATTTACTTGAGAGAGAAGGGGTGAGGGTATAAATCACACTTTGTACCCTAAAGAAATTTTAAATTCTATATTTGCACATCTACAAAATTATTTTATTTTTTTTGCATTGTACCCTATTTTTCATAAAATAGTTGGAATATAACTCTCAAACTAACTTCCATTATAATTTTCGCCAATTTTGCTAAGTGACCCTTACACTTACTATAGTAAGATTTGAAAAAAATGATAACGAAAATTAATGTGAGGTTCGCATTGTAACTATTTTATGATATTGAGAGTACAAATAGAGAAAATGTGATTCATCCTTAAGAAAATTAATCATTGAGAGTACAAATTATGAATTTTGAAATCTTTCAACGTATAAAATGTGATTCACCCTTACTTTAATTATAAGTTTATAGTCAATTTATTTAATCGGTGTATGCTTACAAAAATAGAAATAGAAGATTTATCTATAACGCAACCGCCCTTTAAAAAAATGTAATAACTCACTAATTGATCATTCTTGCACCACCAAACATGGGCCAAGGGCTAAGCAATCTGTCAAAGATATAGGATGTGAAAAAGGGAAGCATTACATTATGAAGGGAAACATATGTTAGAGACATAACAATTGCTTTCTTTTTGATCTTCTATGAAGGGAAGCATATGTTAGAGACATAGCAATTACTTTCTTTCTGATCTTCTAGACTGGTTCTTTCTGAATGAGGCCCTAAAGCTATGACCAAGCAAGGGATTGATTCCAGCTACAAAATCCAGCTCGCTCCACCACCCCTAATGAATTTATAAGATTCAGCCCAGCTACCGCTAATTTTTGCTAAGTAATCTGTCAAAGATATAGGATGTAAAAAAGGGAAGCATATGTTAGAGTGGTAGTGTATCTCAAGAGAACCATCCCAACCACATTTTGGACCCACAAATGATACATAAGTTTGGGAAGTGCNTTGCTAAGTAATCTGTCAAAGATATAGGATGTAAAAAAGGGAAGCATATGCTAGAGTGGTAGTGTATCTCAAGAGAACCATCCCAACCACATTTTGGACCCACAAATGATACATAAGTTNGGTTCGCATTGTAACTATTTTATGATATTGAGAGTACAAATAGAGAAAATGTGATTCATCCTTAAGAAAATTAATCATTGAGAGTACAAATTATGAATTTTGAAATCTTTCAACGTATAAAATGTGATTCACCCTTACTTTAATTATAAGTTTATAGTCAATTTATTTAATCGGTGTATGCTTACAAAAATAGAAATAGAAGATTTATCTATAACGCAACCGCCCTTTAAAAAAATGTAATAACTCACTAATTGATCATTCTTGCACCACCAAACATGGGCCAAGGGCTAAGCAATCTGTCAAAGATATAGGATGTGAA
Organism: Ilex paraguariensis; assembly: GCA_963454935.2. Classification (NCBI taxonomy): domain Eukaryota; kingdom Viridiplantae; phylum Streptophyta; class Magnoliopsida; order Aquifoliales; family Aquifoliaceae; genus Ilex; species Ilex paraguariensis. Next base: position 281,302 of record CAUOFW020002059.1, read on the forward strand.
AAAGGGAAGCATTACATTATGAAGGGAAACATATGTTAGAGACATAACAATTGCTTTCTTTTTGATCTTCTATGAAGGGAAGCATATGTTAGAGACATAGCAATTACTTTCTTTCTGATCTTCTAGACTGGTTCTTTCTGAATGAGGCCCTAAAGCTATGACCAAGCAAGGGATTGATTCCAGCTACAAAATCCAGCTCGCTCCACCACCCCTAATGAATTTATAAGATTCAGCCCAGCTACCGCTAATTTTTGCTAAGTAATCTGTCAAAGATATAGGATGTAAAAAAGGGAAGCATATGTTAGAGTGGTAGTGTATCTCAAGAGAACCATCCCAACCACATTTTGGACCCACAAATGATACATAAGTTTGGGAAGTGCTGTCAATCATATCTCATAACGACGATACATCTTTCATGAAACTTAAACTTACAACCTCAACCACATTTACACGTGCATATTTGGAAAAAATGACATTTACTGATTCTATTGAAGTTTATATATAGGAGTATATACAAAACACAAAAGAATGGATTACATATCAACAAGTCAAAAAAAGAAAAAGAAAGAGGAAACTAATAAGCAGAACTGCTAGCAAAAAGCTAACCATACACTTGAACCAATCTGCCATATAAATTTTAATGGGCCTCATCGATCTAAAGCAGAAAGAAATGGAGTTTGAGACTGTCTATTTGGAGTTTGACGTGTCTCGTCTCCCCTTGAGCTCAATGGAGAAGGTTGTGGCTTGAGCTCAGACAACCGGATTCTTTCATTGGTAATTCTATTCTGTCAAAAATAAATAAAAATTGAAAGCATCAGTTTGTGAAAGTAATTGTACCGATCCTGAGAAGCACTACATTGAAAAAGAATTTCAACAAAGCACTTGAGCTATTATTTACTCCGGGTGAATTGCACCGATGGTTCTTGAGGTTTGCCACTCATCATAGTTTAGTATTTCGCTAATTTAGTTACCAAAGTTCAAATCTCTTGTAGTAATGTTTGAACTTTAGGGGCTAAATGGCTAACCTCGGGAACCATTAGTATAATTTGCCTAATTTAGTCCACAGAAAATACAAATTCCCAGAAAAACAAGGGGAAAAACAAAAGCTTTATCATAATTACCATCCAAATAAAAAGGAAGTGATTTCATTACCTTAAATTTCTCATCTTGCAATTCTCTTTCCAGGGAATTGACCCGATGCTTGAGCTGCTCAAGTGCTTCTTCAGCCATAGAGAGGTTTACATCATATGCTTGTGGTGTTATTCCAGCAGCCTGTAATTCAGTTAAATAAATGAGATGAGGTGAAGGGAACCCCATTAGCTTGGTTGGACTGTAAGTTATGGTCCTAGATTTTTTATTTTGAGAGCAATAAACCATACTGGGAAACCAACTTACACTAACCTTTAAAATGCTGATACAAAGGCCTAATAACTTTTGTGCTAGTTGCAGCCTTTCCTCTTCAGTCTCCTGTGGCAGAGGAATAAGAGTTAGGTCATCAGCATCATCTCTCTCTCTCTCTCTGAGGCCAAATATCTGTCACCAATCAAACTAACCTTCAGTTTGTCGTTCAATCGTTGCTCATCATCCAAATTGATGTAGGGGTTTTTTCCATTGGCTGCACGAAAGTGTGCAAGTTCCTCCTTGACACGTTGAACAATACCCTCTGTCCGTCGAAGCTTACTACTAAGCTCTTCATTCTGGATTTTCAGCAAATTATTTTCCTCCTGTCACATTTAGTAGAACCTTGGGCTGAGCTTTAGTGTGTAAAAAGTGACAAGTGTACTAACTTTATTGATATTGGGTTGAGACAAAGACCACCAAACACGAACTCAAAAAAAATGTCTGAGCCAAGTTCATATATCTAACTAATAATTCACTAAAAATCAGCAAGAGTGTAGAACTTCCAAAATTAGCTTCGATACTGCTGACATCTTGCCTTAATTTGGCATGATGATGAATATGTTGCTGGAGGTTTTGCTGGCCGGATGAGCTTTAGTGCAGAAACAAAAGTGACTAGTGTACTAACGTTATTGATATTGGGTTGTGACAAATACCACCAAACACGAACTCAAAAAATGCCTGAGCCAAGTTCATAAATCTAACTAATAATTCATTAAAAATCAGCAAGAGTGTAGAACTTCCAAATTTAGCTTAGTGACATCTTGCCTTAATTTTGGCATGATGATGAATACGTTGCTGGAGGTTTTGCTGGCCGGATAATTTCTTTATTTCAGCTTCAAGTTCCATGACTGTATTCTTGGAATTAGCATTTTCCATCTAAACAAAATAAAGTAGTTAAGTAATCCACCGGAAGAAAAAAAAAATCAATAGTTAGGCCAAACAAACAGCATCAACAGAAGTTCCATTTTGTATCTAGAAACTTAAAATGACAACAAAATTTAACCTTGAGCATTTCATTTTCAGTTGTTAGTAACCGATCTCGGTGATGAAGTTTTTCCAGTGCAAATTTTGCTGCCACCATCTCAGCCTGCTTTTTGTCAATTTCCTCTAGCCATCTAATATAAGATGACATAACAGCTTAGCCATTCCAAAAACTTAAAACCAATAACTTCCTCAAACTTCAAGACAACGAAGCATTTGCTTACCCTCTCCTCTCCTCAACAAACTCGTCCAGCTTCTGCTTTAGCTTGATCACCTCCTGATCCTACATGAAGGATTGCATTCAAGATGACAGACACAAAAATGACATCCAGACCCCGTTCAGATTCAATGTTTGGAGTGTACCTTAACTTGGCCTTCAACATTCTGAAGTTGAGCCATTTCAGCTATCTTTTGCAGTTGATAATCATCCAGCAAAGACTAGCATTTAGAAATAAAAAAACAGATAAATAAAGATCAACCTAACCATGTAGAGTTGGGGATAGATTCGTCATTGAAATGGTTATTGTTCAGCATGGCCACATTAACTTTAACATGCATTTTCTAAGTGTATGACGTAACATCTTTGACATTTGATTCTAACAGAACACTAAAATATGAAATATATCAATCAAAATGATGGGAAAAAGAGAATGAGTAGAACTTCACAAATGTACCGCATAACTGTTCATATCCAGCTTCAATCCCAACAAATCGCGAATAACATCATGGGTCATACTCTCTGAAGCAGCTAATCTTGCATTCAAGATGAATATCTGGAACAGAACATGAACCCGTTATCCATACAGATTGTTATTATCAGAAAAGATAGTAGCAAGATCCTCAATGCACCAATCCTACCTCTTTTTGCCGACTTGCAGCTAAGGCTTCAAGCTCTTCAATACGATATCTGCCAGCAGTGAGTTCCTCTTCCCTCTCGGACTTTATTTGTTGGACCAAACCCAGTCCAATGCATTTGAAAGGCGAACCAGAACCCCTCGACTTTGAGCCATTTTTCTCTGATTTGTTCGTTGACGAATTTGTCACATGGATAGTTTGGCCCTCAGGTTTGACTTGCTCAGCCATAGCTTCCAATGCTTTGAACTATTTCACAAGACAATAGTTAGATTTGAGAAAAAGTGGGAAAAAAAAGAGAAGTTTCATCCCCTTATTCCCATTAGTGTCAGCCAAGATCTTCATAAACAAAAAAACTCTCTTTGGATTATACATCTTAGCCTACCTTTTGCTTGTATTCGCAAGCCTGTGCCTCCGCATGCAAAGTTAGCTCAGAGATATGTGTTTTACATTGGGCAATCTGTTCAGTAACAACAAAAGCATAAAGCCCAAATGCTGGAAACCCTTGAAAGAATGATTGAGATCACTTTAGCAAACTTAGTTAAACCATCGTGTTTTTTATGATATGAACAAAAGCAAAAAAAAATTCAAGGATTGAACTTCACCTCTGCATCCCTGGCAGCTATTTCCTTTTCAAGTAGATGAATTCGCTGAACAGCTTCCTGAAGGTTTTTCTCTCTCTCGTCGGCAAACCTGTTGGTAAAAATGTTATAGACTGGCTTATTATGCAGTGATCAGCATGTTTGCTTCAATTCCATTTACTTTGATTAACTTATCTTCAAACCTTTCCATGTCAGCATCAGTACTTTTGACCTTCTGCATCTGCTCTTTTACAGCATGAAGCTCCAATTCTAGCTCTTCTCTTTGCAACCGTTGACGCTCAGCTTCTCCTTTGACAATGTCAACCTTCCAAAGGTGAAAAGTGTTTCATAAAACGAATATAAAAGTTAAAGCGGTGAAAAAAAATGAAAGACTGACTAAGCATTCACCTTGCTTTCTAGCACATCCACAGTGCTTTCTAGCTCTTCCACAGACCTCTCTAATAGTTTCACCTCCTCTTCCTTGTCTTCAGCATAATTTTTTGTGGTTTGAGCTACCTAACATGACCGCACAAAAATCAATTTAACATGAGGTTTGCAATAGCAATTACCTCACCATTTAAAAGTTGTTTTGCGTGCCAAATCAGAATGTACCTGTCGTGCCTCTACAGCAATTGCTTCATTTTCTTCAGCAAGAGCTTGTGCCATCTCCAACTCCTTCTTCAAAATCAAAATTTCTGCTTGGAGTTCATCCCTTTCACAAGTAATTGCATTCAAATTGCTTGTCAAGGATTCAAACAAATTGTTCATTTGGCTCAGAGCTGTTCCCATTTCAACAAGCTCAATTTCTAAGCACTCGTTTGTCTTCCTTCTTTCCGTTAGTTCCTTCTCCACAGACCGTTTTGCTTCTAAGGCATCGTCAATGTCGGTTGTCAGCTCATGGTTCTTACAGGAGAGAGATTTTACAAAACCTCGTTCTTTTGAAACATCCAACTCAAGGGTGGAGATAATGCCCATCTTTTCCTGCAACTGAGATTCAAGTAATTGGCCTCTAGCAACAGCTTCATTGAGCTCATGTGATCTTACGGCAAGCTCATGTTCTATAGCCTCTAAAGAGACCACCAATTCTTCAATTTCATCTTTTTGGTCCTTAATATTAGATGCAGACTCCTGAAGCAATCTCAAATCAAATGATAATCCTTCTAAAATGTCATCCTTCCTTGACAACTCAGTTTGAAGAGACAGATTTTCGGATATCAGCTCTTCAGCAAGATTTTCCAAGCACTCAATCTCTTCTATGAATTTGGATGTCCTTTCCACATTTTTTTGTATGTCGCCAAATATTTGTTCTAGTGCAACACTTTCTCCACTCAATAGATTAAATATTTTGCTGCTCCCCATATCTACAGCGTTCATGGAATTTACACTCCTCGTTGTCTTTGAATTCAAAGTTGTGAGAACTTCATAATTATTCTTCTCACAAGATCGAAGTTCACTTCTCAAGCAAACATTATCTTCCTTCAAAGTATCAACATGGACTTGCAACTCATGGCCTTTTGAGCACAACTCTTCCTTAACTGAAAACTGATTTAGTCGGAGTTCATTGAGTTCCACATTTACTGAATCAAGATCAACCTGTAAATTGGCAATGCAATTCTCCAAGGAAACAATTTGTTCGTGCAATCTATGATTCTCCATTTCACTCACATTTTTGTTTCTTAAAGATGATTCAAGCTCAGAATTTTTCTCCTCCAAGTTTTGAAGAACTATACAGTATTCTGCCTGTATCTTTCTTACCTCGCATTCCAGGGACTCGTTCTTCTCCTCAAGCAAGCTCATTTTTCCAAACTCTGAATCTTTCAGGTCCAACTGATTTAGTCGGAGTTCATTGAGTTCCACATTTACTGAATCAAGATCAACCTGTAAATTGGCAATGCAATTCTCCAAGGAAACAATTTGTTCGTGCAATCTATGATTCTCCATTTCACTCACATTTTTGTTTCTTAAAGATGATTCAAGCTCAGAATTTTTCTCCTCCAAGTTTTGAAGAACTATACAGTATTCTGCCTGTATCTTTCTTACCTCGCATTCCAGGGACTCGTTCTTCTCCTCAAGCAAGCTCATTTTTCCAAACTCTGAATCTTTCAGGTCCAACTGATTTAGTCGGAGTTCATTGAGTTCCACATTTACTGAATCAAGATCAACCTGTAAATTGGCAATGCAATTCTCCAAGGAAACAATTTGTTCGTGCAATCTATGATTCTCCATTTCACTCACATTTTTGTTTCTTAAAGATGATTCAAGCTCAGAATTTTTCTCCTCCAAGTTTTGAAGAACTATACAGTATTCTGCCTGTATCTTTCTTACCTCGCATTCCAGGGACTCGTTCTTCTCCTCAAGCAAGCTCATTTTTCCAAACTCTGAATCTTTCAGGTCCAACTGATTTAGTCGGAGTTCATTGAGTTCCACATTTACTGAATCAAGATCAACCTGTAAATTGGCAATGCAATTCTCCAAGGAAACAATTTGTTCGTGCAATCTATGATTCTCCATTTCACTCACATTTTTGTTTCTTAAAGATGATTCAAGCTCAGAATTTTTCTCCTCCAAGTTTTGAAGAACTATACAGTATTCTGCCTGTATCTTTCTTACCTCGCATTCCAGGGACTCGTTCTTCTCCTCAAGCAAGCTCATTTTTCCAAACTCTGAATCTTTCAGGTCCAACTCTTTTTGGAGTTTGCTTGATGATTGTTCCAGTAAGCAAATGTCATTCTGCAATTTTTGGTTCTGTTGATCAAGGCCAGAGATACAACTAGAAGAAATTTCGAGACCTTGTTCCTTCCTCTTCATTTCTTCTATTAATTTGTTATATTCAGATTCAAGTTTTTGGAACTGAGATAACAGATTCATCTTTACTTCCATCACTTCATCAAGTTCAACCTTCAAAGCATAATTTGAACAAGCAAAATCTTTGAGCAACTTAATATCCTGCTCAAGAGATTTGTTTACTTCATCCATCTGGGAAATTTCCAACTTCCTTTGGTCGATCAGTGAAATCAAATTCTGCTGCTCCCTCTGAGCTTGTTCAACTTCTTCCTGCAAAGAAACAACCTCAACTTCCTTGTCTTGCAAGATGCATTCTTTCAACTCTGCATCCACTTTGAGTAAAATAATATCAGTCTTGAAGTCCTCAAATAATGTACAAAGAATTACATGCTCTTTCTGCACATTAGTGTTTTGAACAGCCATCTGTTCCAACTCTGATGCCAAGATAAGCAACTCAATGTCTTTTGAAATCAATTCCAACACAAAAAGCTCCTCCTGAGATTTTAAGAGTTCGTTTTTACCCTTCACCAATTTTTCTTGATCCACAAGGGATGCCAAAACATTTCTGTTGCTTAAATCCAACTCCTTCATTAGCACAGCAAGCTCAGATCCCATATTATTAGACCTTTGCAACATTACCTCCTCTTGAAGCTGTAGATCTAATATTTTCTTTTCATAAGTGGTTAGTTTGACATTGAGCTCCCCAGTTTCATCTTCTTGCCTTGAGATACGATCGAAACTGTTCTTGATGTCAGTCAGAAGTTTCCCCTTCAGGATTCTACACATTTCTAGCTCTCTTCTAGATTTAAAATTGTGCTCCCTTAACTCAGATATAATAGAGCTTGATTCACACTGTCCATGAAGAAGTAAACCATTTTCTGCATTCAACCCAGTTACTGTTTCCAGAAGTATGCCCATGTGACAAAGGTGTAACACTGACATAGCACAATCCTTAACAATAATCTCAGACCAAATATCTTCAAGACATGACCGCATCAACTTAGTTGAGTCATAAAGCTGAGACTTTACGCAGAAGAAATCAGAGGCCATAGACATAAAATCTTCCTTGATAGTTGTCTGGACTTGCGAAACTGTACACTCGAGCTCCTGGACCAGTGTCTTCATTCCCATAATATCTGATTCAAGCTCTTTTTGAAGGTTTTCATGATGCCAATCCTTCTCACTTTTTTCAAATTGCAAGCTCTGAACCTCGTTGCTTAGAATGTCCCTTTCATTGATAAAGGTAACCTCCTTTTTCTTTAGTCCTTCAAGCTCAAGCTTCATAGTTTCATTTGCTATTACCAACTCATTTATCATAATATCTGCTTCTTTCATGGTGTCTTGGGCCTCTTCATATTTAGCCAAAATAAAAGAAGCTTCTGCTGTTTTCTGAGCTGCAACCACTTGTGCTTCACCAAGTTCTAGCTCGAATAACTGTGATGATTAGGAAAAAGGGCAAAACACAAAAACTACAGTTAGGCTTTGGGGCAAAGACAATATGCCAGAGGTGGACCTTTGTATTTATATTCATTCTTATAGGCTGCAGAGTGTTCATGCTGTAGTTGGATTTTAAATACAAGACAATCTGGAATTTGTTATTGCCGGGATCTAGTATTACAAAAGAAAATTGTATGCTATTGGAAAAAGTTCCAACCTCATAGCAGAGTGCCATGCAGTAATGTTTAGTAACATAAAATTAGAATTGTAGTGGCTTGCCTACCTCATTTTTCTGGAGCCAGGAAGTGCCAGCTTCTTGCACATTTTCTTGAACTCCCCGCATCTTATGTTCCAAAGAAACCATTTTGAGTTCAAATTCCTCTTGAAAGCTACCCATAGCATATTGTAACGAAAGTGCCTGGGTTACTAGAGATTCAATATTCTCCCGACTCTGCTTTTCAGAATTCCAGACCTGTTCTTTCTCATCACGTAGTTTTGCGATCTCAGCTTGCACTCCTTTCAAACTTTCAAGGGCAGATTGTATTTCATTTTTTAAAAGAACAATGGTACCATCTCTATCATTCACACCCTTCAAAGTCCTTCCATGTATGCATTTATTCTGCTCACTTGAATATTCGGGAATATTCTTGCTTCCTTCAAAAGAAGACACTGAAACCTCAGGTCTCATGTTCCCAACAGCACGTGATTCTATGCTGCTGATTCCGTGATTTGTTCTGGTACCTGTCTGCAACAATATCCGTACAATTTGATCAGTACATTTACAACAGCTGAAAAACACCATGCATGAACAAAATATAAAGTGAATTGACAAAATTTTCTAGGCTTTCTATTTAAAGCAAGAACATTAGCTTACCCGTGTCTCACATTTGTCATCAACATGAATACAAGCAAGACTTTTAGCATCATCATGTTTCTCAGGACTTCCATCACACTCCGCACACTTATTAATGCATGATTTTAGCATTGAAACACCTGTTTGTAATTCAGTTAGTTTCTCCCTCGTTTCCAAGATATTATTTTCTTCCATTTCTTGAAGCTTCAGCCCCATAGCAGTTGTTTGTTTCTGCTCTTCAGAAAGTTGCAGCCTTGGGTTACCACAACTTTCCTCTGATACTTCTAGTTTCATTCGGAGAGACTGAATCTGTTTCTCTGCTTCATCAATTACCACAGTTTCATTATGGAGAACAGCATCCTTCTGCATAATTTTTCCAATTGATTCATTGAGTTGGATTTCCTTATGCTTTAACTCATCACAATGATGACGATTAAGCTCAGACAATCTGTTAATAATCACAAAAGCAACAGTTGCACAAGTTGAAGCTTTTCTAAGTTGTTCCTCCCCATGCCTAATCCTGCTCTCCAGCTCTGAAGTGGCAGATGTTTTACAACTCAACTCAGTTGTCAAAAGGAATATTTCTTTATCCTTTTCATTGCTCTCTTGCTGGTGTGCTTCAGTGATAACCAATGCAGCCCCTCTCAAAGACCTCAGCATGCACTCCATGTCATTTCTTCTATTGTTTGCTTCCTCTAAACACCGGTTGAGCTCCTCAATCAAAATCTCCTTTTCAGAAATGCATTTTGTCACCCTGCCTAACTGTTCAGAAATCCAAGTTCTTTTCTGTGGTAAGGAACTGCAAATAACATCAAGCTGATCAGAGGCATCTTTAAGGGCGTCATGACCACCAGAAAGGACAACTTCAATCTCACTGGTCAAAAGTTCCCACTCTTCGGATAATACTCGTAACTCTTCATCTTTTTCTTCTAGGATTTCGACTAATTTCTTGTTATCTTGGGCCATCAGATGTGATTTTTCCTGCAGCTCCTTCAATTCAGTTTGTGATAGCACCAGCCTCTTGTTGGACTCCATCTCCTTCACGTTATTATCCTGCACTTGTTGCTGAAGTATAGCAAGTTCTTCCTGCAAGCAAACAATTACCTCGGCAGTTTCAGCTTCAACCTGCCTACGAACTTCCTCCATTTCTTCCTCATTAGATGCATGAAACACACGATCACTTTGGTACCACACATTTAGTCTTTTGGCCTTTTCAAGAGAATCTTGCATTTTCTTCAACTTTGCTTGTAAAGGGGAATCTTCACCTTCTGAATGCTTGAAAGACGGGAGATCTCTTAACTCTTGACAACCGCTTTGCTTTTTTAATGAAGAAATTTCAAGCTCCTGTTTGCACAAGAGCTCTGCATAGTGGCTGTTTCGATTTCTAAGTTCCTCTATCTCATTAATTGATAGAATTTGTTGTGACTCAAGAGCTTCGACAATGGATTTTGCTTCCTTGAGTTCTTCCTTCACATCTTCACATTGTCTGGCTAACAACATGGCCTTTCCTTCTGCCATTTCAAAGTCCCTGTTTAAGCATTTTGCCCTTTCTTCCACTTCTCCACGAGCTGACTTCTCTTCTTTGAGTATAATTTTCAGTATATCCAACTCCAGTTGTAAATCCATCATTTCTGCAGTGTGTTTCGTCAGAGTTTCATGCTTAATCTCTCCCTCCTCTTTCTGATCAGCCTCAAGTGATTGATCATCAAAAGAAGGAGCCTCCAATATGGACTCCTGAAAGTCATGATTTATAACCAAGAAAGCTTTAATGCATTTGTGGTAAGAACCAAAATGATATATATATATATATATATATATATATATATATATATATATATAAATTAGTATATGTCTATATTAGAAAAATCGTTATAGTGGCAACCTAGTAGTTGGAATTGGTATATTAGTACAATCACGTGGGCTCTAAAAAGCACGGACACGGATAAGACACGACACGACACGGACACGCTGACACAAAAGTTTTCAAAAAAGTAGAACACGGACACGTTAGCGATACATTAAATAATATATATTTTATATATATTTATATAAAATCATGTGATAAAATAAAAATATTATCATAATAATCTTTTAATTCATTATTTTCCTAATTTTAAAAATTTACATCATGATATCATTGCATGAAAAGTATAATATAAGATATACTGATACACATTCAACATTAACATCCATGATTCAATAATCAATGGCTTTTACAACTTTTACTTTAAAAAATATTCAATTTCATAATACTAATTTTCATCAAATTCCAAGATCTCCAATTTTGTAATCCCATTTTTTCTCACATTACTTTCATATTAAAGACTATTCCATTTGTATATAAGTTCGTTTTCATATCCAAAATTATATTAAATTCATGTCCTATGTTCAATGTAATGATTATAACTTCTTTTATATTATGATTGTGACTCATATCCCTTTAAAATTATAAAAATAACTCTTAATTATAAAATTATCTAAAAAGTTCTCAAAAAAATTAAAAATAAATCTTAAAACGTGTCCCCCAAGCATGTCCTGAACGTATCTTAAAAAAAATTTAACAATAAAAAATCGGACACTCATTTTAACGTGTCTAACACTTGTCCGTGTCCCAGACATGTCTGACACCGACACTTTGCCCAAAATGAAGTGTTCGTACTTCCTAGCGTGGGTTTATGCAGAATCGATTCATTGAGGCTCATTTCATCCTGATTTTTCTGGGACCGACACTCTACCCAAAATGAAGTGTTCGTACTTCCTAGCGTGGGTTTATGCAGAATCGATTCATTGAGGCTCAGTTCATCCTGATTTTTTGTCTGCCTAATGTAATGACCCGTACAAAAAAATTAGTCCCTAATGATATTAATTAGAACGCAAAACTATGATTTAATGTGATCGGGGGCATAAATATATGAAGCCGTGTTTTTGAAAATTTTAAATAATTAAATGGACCTCAAAAATAAATTCCTTGCATGGAAATGAGACAAATGACAATGACATTGGTCATATTTCATGTTGGAAGAAAATTAGTATTTTAAATGTTCAAGTATCTAAACTGTGTAATGTGCATGCAAGTGTGTGTCAACTGTTAAACAAAGAAAAAGAAAAATAAAAAGAGAGGAGTTTGTTAATCAGGAAACAAGATAAACACAAACACCAAATAAAAAAAAAATCATTGGACAAAAAAGTGGACAAGTGTCCATGGTAATGTTGTACGTGCATCACTATATGTGCTAAGGCACATGACACCTAGGGAAGCCGTGTTTTTGAAAATTTTAAATAATTAAATGGACCTCAAAAATAAATTCCTTGCATGGAAATGAGACAAATGACAATGACATTGGTCATATTTCATGTTGGAAGAAAATTAGTATTTTAAATGTTCAAGTATCTAAACTGTGTAATGTGCATGCAAGTGTGTGTCAACTGTTAAACAAAGAAAAAGAAAAATAAAAAGAGAGGAGTTTGTTAATCAGGAAACAAGATAAAAACAAACACCAAATAAAAAAAAAAATCATTGGACAAAAAAGTGGACAAGTGTCCATGGTAATGTTGTACGTGCATCACTATATGTGCTAAGGCACATGACACCTAGGGAGCTTGGGGCCCAAGGCTCTTGACCCCCCCCCCACCCCCAAACACCATATTCACTCTATAAATAGAGCCTCTCTGATCAATTGGCAAACTAATAGGAACAAAAACAAAAACAAAAAGAAAAAGAGAGAAGATGGAAGAGAAAAGGGGAAAGAGGAAGAAAATTGCTAAAATTTTGTCAAAGTAGGAGTTTGATTTTGCAATCAAAAATTTAGATAAGGTTTTTGGGTTATGAATTAACAACTATGTCAATTCAATTTGACGAGCAATTAGTTGAATTTGATGATCGTTAAGTATTTTCGGATTAAATTCGGACACCATAATTTTTTATTATCAACCCAAAAATTAATGTGGGATAAAATAGATCATAATAACTTAGTTTTATAATTACTCTAAAATATTCCTCCATTTTGTTTTGACATAGCATATGGTTTCAATTCGAGGTAAAATCAAAGGCAGGGTTTCTTTTCTTTTTAACTGTCATTGATACATCTCATGCATATTTTGGAGTTCCATATCAAACCTACATTGATTATATAATGCTAAATATTAGTTTTCATTATCCATGGGGGGTTAAATTGAGTTTTTTGTCGATGAATCGTGATTTCTACACTTGTGATATTTTTGGGTTGATACCCAAATCATCTTTTGGAACCGATTTAAATATCAAATATTTTGGATTTTATTACAACATAAATATATAATTTTTGACTCTTTACCCGATTCTAGATCTGAATACAGTATAACTCTATTTTGTGATTCCTGATGGATCTCTTTTGAGGAGTCATTTGGATGTTGTATTAAGAAAAGAGTGATTGTACCAGGGAATACATGACAATCCTAGATTAGATAGATAAAAACTAAGATGGGATAAAGAAAATACCAATTCTAGTCAAGCATTTGTTAAGAATGGTATTAAAAGTTGGATAATAAGTATCAAGTCCAATATAATGTTTGGTTAAGTAATTTATTNTAAATATGGGATAAAGAAAATACCAATTCTAGTCAAGCATTTGTTAAGAATGGTATTAAAAGTTGGATAATAAGTATCAAGTCCAATATAATGTTTGGTTAAGTAATTTATTTAATGGTATTAAAATGAGTGGACTAAAATACCCTCAATCATCTCAAATTTGATCCCTTATAGTGATCTAATATTTCGTAAGACTATATCAATAGAACCAAAATTTATGTCAATATTACTTATTATGAATATTTTAAAATAATTTTGGAATTAAGCAAGCATGCTTTAATTGTGTAAAAGTGTATTATATATATACTTTGAAATCTTTATCTGTTTCATCTTTCAAATTCATTTGTAAGTAGATCTTACCCTATCACCCAACCTTAATCCAGACACTCAAGAGCACGNTAATAGAACCAAAATTTATGTCAATATTACTTATTATGAATATTTTAAAATAATATTGGAATTAAGCAAGCATGCTTTAATTGTGTAAAAGTGTATTATATATATACTTTGAAATCTTTATCTGTTTCATCTTTCAAATTCATTTGTAAGTAGATCTTACCCTATCACCCAACCTTAATCCAGACACTCAAGAGCACGTAAGCCTTTTCTTGTCCCAAGTGTAAGTCCTAGAGTTGGCAGAAAGGGATCTTAGGCGAGAAGTTGAGAGAAATTGGAGCCAGATTAGGGGGTATGTATAGTGTGGTCATACTTACATATAAATTTAAAATTTGATAACAATTCAGATTTTAAAATGAGTAGATAATTCAGATCGGAATTCATAAGATGAGAAGAAACTTGATAAACAAAGAAATATTTCAATAAGAAAATAAATACTTACAACACTAGAACTAATGGTCTAGTGGAAATAAGCGGTAATACAGCTCTTCTTTTGCATTATTAAAGAAGGCTTTACAAGTGAGGGGTAGGTTTACAAGTATTAGTGGCTTGTAATGTAGTTCTCAAACCAGACTAGAGAGAGTGTCTGAANTCAAACCAGACTAGAGTCTGAAGTTCAAAAACTTGGTTTTTCTGAGGAGAGGGAGCTGCCTTATATAGAGGTAGGGGACTCCGGATTCTCCTTGTGCAATCATTCTGCCTTTCTCTTTTACTCAGGGTAAAGTAAATTCACTTTCTTGCTTTCGGCTGAAAAGTGGAGTAAAATTCTTTTACCCGGGTAACTAGGACATACTGAAGGGACTAGTGGGTCTTGTCTGTTTGTCCTGAGAATCCATCTTTCGGTGGAAAAGCAGATTATGGGCCCTGCATTTGTCTGTGAGAATCCTGCTTTTAGGAAAGGGGATCCTATGCAGACTTGTGATATTATTTTTACACAGAGTGGACAGCTTTTCTTTCTCTTTTGAAGAAAGTAGTGATTGAAGCCACTTTATGTAAATCATAATTCACGGGAGTGCAAGGTCAGGAGTGAGATCATCAACATCAAAATCTTCCATTCCTTCATACGGATCCTGAGCATATCCTGGAGGGAGATCTGTTGTGAAAGATCCTTGGGAAGACGATGAGTCACTGTCTGAGTCAAGTTGGTCCAAGAGCTTCTTGAGGAGTTTTGCTTTGAACTTCTTTTTGCTGGACTTCTTGCTGGAGTCTTTAGAACCTTTAGATGAAAATTCTTCTGGTCTGATCTGTGCTATAGGAAGGCTAGCCTGGCTTGATTGAGCGGGCAATTCCTTCACTGGTGTTGCCGGTTGTAAGGGGCCTGGAACTACTACTGGAGTTGGGACCCTTACAGGGAAGTCCTGTTTCACCATGGCAATAATGTCACTATGCTGAAACCTGGGCCACCACTTGGCATAAAATTGCCGGGTTAAATTAAATCCAACAATTTCCCATTGCCATTTGAGTATCCAGGGGACTTTGTACCTGCAAATAAATATTAGTAATAAGGGAAATGGGGACTCCTGTTTACTAGGACGGTAAGAGGAGTAGAAGATATTGATCTGATCTTTGAGATCAGCTGGAAAGATTTCATCAATGGGACCATGTTGATGCCACCACTGTTTAAACCATGCAGGAATATGACTTTTGAAATCTTTATGAAAATTCAAGAACCAAGAATGGGACAAATCCTCATTTTGGTAGAGTAATACTTTTGACCATGACTCAATGTAGTCATAGTAATTAAAATGTCTGGTGTGAAAGGGAAGTTCTCTGAGCAAAGAAGGATGAGAACCCCATTCCTCAACAGAAATAATCTTGGTTATGACCAAGCTATGATAGAGAACCTTATTTGGGTTAATCTTATCAAGGATGGGCTTGGTATGGATAGATTTGGTGTAGTAGAGAATATCTTGGTAAAAACTATGGGGTTTTTCCAAGTCTACTGGAATGTAGGTCCAACCTTTTGGGAGGTAGGCCTTTACAAGGTCTTTTGGATCCTTATATTTAGAATGGGCTAGTTCAATGGCTAGAACATTCTGGGAATAGGCTTTGATATAATCAACCTTTGGGCCTAATTGGGCTGCAAAGGGTTGTGAGGCCTTATAAGGGTTTGTCATGGCACTAGTGGTCCTGACAGGTGGCTGTTGGGCCATTTGGGTAAAGGTTAGTGGATTGACAGTGGTTGATACGGCTACGGGCCGAATAACCAAGGCAGATTGGGCTACTGGCCTATTGGGCTGAGTAGTTTCCAATGATAAAAATCTGTTTGACAAGGCTACTGGCAAGTCAGGTTCAGATTTGGGTTGTTTTTGTTTATCCTTCTTTCCCCCCGTATTTTTGGAGGAGGTTCCGGATGAACTAGGTTTCCTGTCTTCCATGAGGTTCCTGCAAAAATTCTCTGGTTAGGAAATCAGGAATATAATTATATTCTCCTTTGATATATTCTATATCAAAATCGAAAATACTTAAAATAGATTGCCATCTAGCAAAAATTTGCTTAGCAGCTATATTTTTGACATCTTTGGTTAAAACATCCTTGGCTGATTTACAGTCAACCCGCACAAGGAATTTTTGATTTAATATATCATCCTGGAATTTAGAGATACACAGGACAATAGATAAAATCTCTTTTTTAATAGTGGAATAATTCTTTTGGGTTTTATTCCAAATACCAGAATGGAACCGAACAATCTGTTCAGGAGAATTAGGAGATTCTCTCTGAAGGAGGATTCCACCATAACCAATATCAGAGGCATCAGTCTGGATGATTTTGAAAGAATCAACGGACGGAATACCAAGACAGGGAAGAGTTTTGATGAACTTCTTGACCTGTTGAACAATGGAAGTATGAACAGTGGTCCAAGGAGAAGGATTTCTTTTGAGCCTGTCATACAGAGGTTTGATGGTTTTCCTAAGGTCCTGATAAAAGTCAGAAACATAATTTAGGGAACCTAAAAACCTTTGTAATTGGGTTTTGTCTAGGATTTCATCTGGAAATTTATCTGCAAACTGGANGATGTCTCTGATGTTGGTTATGGTGGAATCCTCCTTCAGAGAGAATCTCCTAATTCTCCTGAACAAATTGTTCGATTCCATTCTGGTATTTAGAATAAAACTCAAAAGAATTATTCCACTATTAAAAAAGAGATTTTATCTATTGTCCTGTGTATCTCTAAATTCCAGGATGATATATTAAATCAGAAATTCCTTGTGCGGGTCTGTAAATCAGCCAAGGATGTTTTAACTAAAGATGTCAAAAATATAGCTGCTAAGCAAATTTTTGCTAGATGGCAATCTATTTTAAGTATTTTCGATTTTGATATCGAATATATCAAAGGCAAATATAATTATATTCCTGATTTCCTAATCAGAGAATTTTTGCAGGAACCTCATGGAAGACAGGAAACCTAGTTCATCTGGAACTTCCTCCAAAAATACGGGGGGAAAGAAGGATAAACAAAAACAACCCAAATCTGAACCTGACTTGCCAGTAGCCTTGTCAAACAGATTTTTATCATTGGAAACTACTCAGCCCAATAGGCCAGTAGCCCAATCTGCCTTGGTTATTCGGCCTGTAGCCGTATCAACCATTATCAATCCATTAACCTTTACCCAAATGGCCCAACAGCCACCAGTCAGGACCACTAGNTTTTGCTTACAACCGGCAACACCAGTGAAGGAATTGCCCGCTCAATCAAGCCAGGCTAGCCTTCCTATAGCACAGATCAGACCAGAAGAATTTTCATCTAAAGGTTCTAAAGACTCCAGCAAGAAGTCCAGCAAAAAGAAGTTCAAAGCAAAACTCCTCAAGAAGCTCTTGGACCAACTTGACTCAGACAGTGACTCATCGTCTTCCCAAGGATCTTTCACAACAGATCTCCCTCCAGGATATGCTCAGGATCCGTATGAAGGAATGGAAGATTTTGATGTTGATGATCTCACTCCTGACCTTGCACTCCCGTGAATTATGATTTACATAAAGTGGCTTCAATCACTACTTTCTTCAAAAGAGAAAGAAAAGCTGTCCACTCTGTGTAAAAATAATATCACAAGTCTGCATAGGATCCCCTTTCCTAAAAGCAGGATTCTCACAGACAAATGCAGGGCCCATAATCTGCTTTTCCACCGAAAGATGGATTCTCAGGACAAACAGACAAGACCCACTAGTCCCTTCAGTATATCCTAGTTACCCGGGTAAAAGAATTTTACTCCACTTTTCAGCCGAAAGCAAGAAAGTGAATTTACTTTACCCTGAGTAAAAGAGAAAGGCAGAATGATTGCACAAGGAGAATCCGGAGTCCCCTACCTCTATATAATGCAGCTCCCTCTCCTCAGAAAAACCAAGTTTTTGAACTTCAGACACTCTCTCTAGTCTGGTTTGAGAACTACATTACAAGCCACTAATACTTGTAAACCTACCCCTCACTTATAAAGCCTTCTTTAATAATGCAAAAGAAGAGCTGTATTACCGCTTATTTCCACTAGACCATTAGTTCTAGTGTTGTAAGTATTTNACTCTCTCTAGTCTGGTTTGAGAACAACATTACAAGCCACTAATACTTGTAAACCTACCCCTCACTTGTAAAGCCTTCTTTAATAATGCAAAAGAAGAGCTGTATTACCGCTTATTTCCACTAGACCATTAGTTCTAGTGTTGTAAGTATTTATTTTCTTATTGAAATATTTCTTTGTTTATCAAGTTTCTTCTCATCTTATGAATTCCGCATGTATGTTATATTTTGTATTATATATATATATATATATATATATTATTAATGACAAATGAAGTGCATCTTTATAGGTTATCCATATGAGGGGGATAGGGATGGAGATTAAAATTTTTCCAACTAACGGGAGTGAACCGAGGTGTGGACGAATATTTTTAAAGTAAGGTACGGGAGTAGAGACTACTNTATTAATGTCGTTTATCATTAACCATGTGAATGACAAATGAAGTGCATCTTTATAGGTTATCCATATGAAGGGGATAGGGATGGAGATTAAAATTTACTCGCGGAACGAAGGTGGGGATTAAAATTTTTCCAACTAACGGGAGTGAACCGAGGTGTGGACGAATATTTTTAAAGTAAGGTACGGGAGTAGAGACTACTCCCCCCATCCCCGCCCTGGTCTACTACCATCCCTATCTCTTGGTGGTATTACAATAGCTCAATAGGATAAATAGATTGTATTAGAATTATCAATACGAAGTGATTTTTTTCATCCAAATGTAATATAAACCCGTATTAAATCGCTTTAATCTAATATGACTCTTTAATACGTCCTATAATACAACAACCAAACGATCCCNCGTAGAAGATACATATCTATTTAATCTCATATATAATACGAAGTGATTTTTTTCATCCAAATGTAATATAAACCCGTATTAAATCGCTTTAATCTAATATGACTCTTTAATACGTCCTATAATACAACAACCAAACGATCCCTGAATGCATACCTTGCGAGGATTCACAAAATTCCAATTAATCCTTGAGTTCATTGGTTAGCCCTGTCGAATGTAGCTGGTACCCTTTGTGGCACTGCAGAATTTGCAATATTTGTGTTCCCAAACAAAAAGGGCATCGGGTTCCCTAGGGTGAAAGACCCCAAATGTTTCTCTGGAGATGGCTCATAAATGACCGAATGTGATGCTCATCTCTATTTTATGTTTTTCAGAAGCAGGATTGAATCCAGAAGAGTAGGCTGGGGAGATTACTGCTAGAAGTTATTATTATCTATTCCGTACCAAAATATTTTAATTTTGATTATGATATGTTTTAAACTCGAGATTGTAACTTTCATCAGGATATGTTCAGTTATGGCCCAATAATATCAAAAAAAATTATTTATTGTGTGTTAGGAATGGTATATTCATTAATCACGCCAAATTATTAAAACAAAAATATCGGGTCATGACAATGTTTGTGGTCCAAAAAGATACAATATGTAAGAGTCTCATGAAAAGAAAGGTACCTTTATGACTTCAACACTGCCATCATGATCATGGATACGATTGAGGTCATTAAGCAAAGGACGAAGATCATCAATTTCTCTACAAAAGATTGAGACACAAATTATCGTGTTCAGAGCTGCAAGCATAAATGTCAACATTCTACTTGACCGCTTGGGTTAAACTAGATAAAATTGCAGGACGTTATTTGATTACCTGCTGAGTTTCGCATTGTCCTCTAGGCAAGAGTTTAATTTGCTCCTGCATTCCTCTAACTCATTGAGAGTCTTCTTCAACTGCGATGTGAAAAAAGCAGAGGAGAGACATGAATTTTAAGCGCATATATATACAAATATACATGCATAAATTATAGGAATACGAGAATGTAACCTCCAGGCAGAGCAAATCATTTTCCTTACTGATTGATATAGTTTCCTGTGCCAATTGGGAAACAGTTTACGGATTAAAAAGGTAGCAGCACTATATCCAATTTTCAAGATTAACTGGAAAAATATTAAATCTACTTAAGAAGCTTACCTGAGGTGGTGGCATATCCATGTTCAAAGGGTTATGCTGCTTCAAGTTCCCATCAAGAAAGAGAACTAGCTGCAGACAGAGGAAAGAACTAGCTGTATAAGGCTCCAAACAGACTAAGACAGGGAAAGAAAAGTACAGCATCTTTTTGGAATTTCAGACCTGATCCCGCAGTTCAGCTACTTCAGCCAACACCATTTCTCTCTCCCCTTCTTCATAGAAGTCTTGAAATCTAAAAAATTCGAAAAGAAAAATAGGAACAAAAACTGGTTAAAATGGTAAAGCATAGTTGGATAATTTTTTTTAGAAACAAGCTACTTTATTGTTTATAGAGAGCTACCTCCTAAGTTGTTCTAAAAGCCTGATATTTTCCAGGGCAAAGCGAGTCACTTCTGGGTTCTTATCAACTTTAGCACGAAGCAGCAGAATCTCTTCCGAGAGTGCATTGTTCTCTTCCAGCAAGTAAGCATCTGCAGGCGTTAAGCCACCAAGAAGAGACTCCATGCGTTGAATTTTGTCTTCCCGAAACTTCAACATCATCTTTGTGCACCTGGTATCCTCCTCTCTTTGACGAACCTGAGAACCAGTATGCCGTGAATTAAATTGCAGTTCATAAAGACACAATGTCAAATGTTTTCTTTCATAACCACCCCCATTTCCCTTGCCCCTAGAGAGAAGGGGGCTACCAAACGGTTCAACTGTTCGATTTCAGCTTCAAGTTGTTTGATAGAAGTTTCTGCCATCTGTTCCCTCCTCAAAGCCCCAGCAAGCGTCGTCTCCAATGACTTCAGCTGAAGGAAAATTAGACAGGAAAAAGGTCCAGAGACTTTTAGCAGCATAATGAACAATACATATAATTGCAACAGTCAATGTGCTTGTTAACAAATAGATACATAGAATAAGAAGCAATCAAGTGAATTATAGGTAGTAATCTGATGATCACAAAGGACATCTACAGTTTAGGCGTCTATAGATATTAGATAACCACATACACAGTTAATCTAGCCGCCAATAATCATATCAGCAAACTAAAAACATTGAAGGAAAACGACATATAAAATCCATAAAAGAAATTGCCTATTCCTTTTGTATACTAATGAGTAATGACATATCATTTAATTGAACTAACATCAATTGACCACATCATCAAACTGAGTTTAGTTTTAGCTTCTAAATCCAAGGACAACAAATATACATATTGGCATATCATCAAGTGGACCAAATTCGTCAGCTATTAAATACCTGCTACAGTATTTGCACAGTCATTCATTATCATTCTGGGGAAATAATACTTACAGGAGGAGGGGGGGGAGTGCAGCACAAACACAAGTTAATATACCTGCTTAGAAGACATTCTCAGAACACCTTTGGATTCACTTCCAAGCAAAGTATAATTTCTCAGCTGATCCCCATCTATTGCCTTTTCATTGCAATTATTTTCATGTTCTTCTCTGGTGTCTCCAATGAGTTTTGGACCGAACAATAGAGACCGGGACACATTCTGGTGTTTGAGAGCAGAAAGCTCCTCCTATTCCAAAAACCAGTTATTAGTTCCAACTAAGAACTAATCTTTCATCTAAAAGATTAAAAAACTAAATAACACCTTCAGAAGCCGTATTTGATGATGTAGTGCAGTGACATCTCCTGCAGAATCTTCATTGACTACAGCCTTTGACATGAAGAGAGAAAAAATTAACATTAAAGGGGAAAAAAGTGTGTACTTTTGATACAAATTAATTATATTCCATTGCTCAGAAAACAAGCTTACATTGTTTTGAATCAGTTTTGCTCTCTGAGCAAACTTCAACGTGTTCAGTGTCTCAGCAGCACAGCTGGGAAACAATAATTACTGACAGGATTTAAAATTTTGGCACCTAAGCATTCAAGTTGCAATGACGGTTTAACAGTTAAAACACAAGCACATACCAGATAGAAGGGCTGACATTGGCAATTATCATTGTTTTCGAGTTACCGCCCAAGGAATCCTGTATTTACCCTCGTGTTAAACAAGGATTATGAAATAAGGAATGTAAGCTAAATGAAGGCAACAGATACATTTATTTGTATTCCACCTGAAGAAGGAATGTAAGTCTTGAATCTCTATAGGGAACATGCCGTGGCTTCCCTTGTGCCACATCCACGAGAACCATTATCACATGACTGCAGAAAAAATGGGCATTCACAGAATCAATAACCATATGATTGTAACAAAAAGAAGTCAGAGAAATTTATTTATTATGTCACTACCCTAGCGTAGATAATGATCTGTTGATGCTTGCTGCTTCTTTTAGACGTTCACCCTCAGCACCAGAAGTTTTCTGCCTGTTATTGGTCATGACGAGATTAGTGGAAATGAAATGCTGCACAAGTTATTTCAAAATCTGATGAGTAATAAGCCTAGCAACACACTACCTTTCCGAACCAGCAAGGTCAACAAGGTTTAGTCTTGCAAATCGTAAATTAGTGGTGGAATCTTTTTCCCACCTACTCTCAATTACACATGTCAATACACTGTGGGAACGGCTGCTCTCTCTATTCATATTCGTGGCAGCAACTTTCCTATTAGAAGAACCCTATGAAAAAAAAATCAAGGGTTTACACATAGGCACTTGGTTATTCATATCAAATTAGTTCAAGTATGCATGCTCACTTGCGCGGAATAAGAGTGAAATAAAAGTAAGACATATCCACATTGAACTGCTATAAGGACAAATGACTGGTCACCTGACTTAGAAGCTTAAGAATGTCACCAACAGTCTGGACTTCAAATTCTGAGAGATTTTCAACGTACACACCCTTCTTAATATCCTCTCGCAGCTACAAATAGAAAATATGCATAAGAAAACAATAATATATTAAGTTATCCCAGTGCTCATAAACTTAAGAAAGAGCTAAACTTACTAGCAAATTTGTGGACGAAGGATCAAGGAGATCAGTAATTTGTTCGTTGTAAATTTCTAAGAAAGAACATTTGCAATTGTATTTTAATCTCTCGTCCCTTCGGATTTCCTCTTCCTGCATGTGGAGAAATATGACGGAAGCATGTTGTCACTGCAACTAAGATGCTAATGTCCAAAATAAAGATGGTCTTGATATAGCAAGGATGCAAAAGTTACCGCTCTGATTCTTGCAAACAAGAACTCAAATATACGTGGTGTCATTCCACGATTCGGACTGGGCTTAACTTCTAACTCTTCAATCTCACCAAGCATTGTAAAAGTCTTCCCGCTGCCCGTCTACATAATCAAACTCATCCACGTTAAAATAAAATAAAAACGACTAGGACGGAAATCGAAAAGAAAAGGAGCCAGAGTGGATGATGATAAACCACCAACATCCATTGACAACCTTTTGAGAGATGGCTCATCTTAGTTGAGTTTATGGACCACCGCCAAACCAAAAGCCCAAATAACTATGATTCTGCCCGTAAATAGGTGATATCCAAAAAAACATGAGACAATGCGATGGAATTGCGTGAAGATGGTCATAAACTGAATATTTTTACTTAGGCAACTCGAATAAAGTCCAGAACTTTTACAAGTAAAATGACTAGAAGCAACCCTAGAAGGAAGGACACCAATATCCTGTAGTCCTGCCTACTCGTACTTGAAACACATAAGAGACTTTGAGGCAGGGAGAAGGAAATCCAAGCCACCCTAGATTCCATCACATTTTTACGTGAGTTGGCTTATGCAAGATAATTTATTTTATACAAGTCAAGACTATTTTCGTGTGGTGTGTCTCGCATGCACAGAAAACCATGTAAGTCATAAAGCAGATATCATCAAATACTTCCTTCTCTAGCAAAACCAGGTTAAAAGTTAAAACATGTATAAAATGAATTTATACTCAAGTTTCAATCAAGAATGCATATATGACTGAATTTTGTCCAGTTTAGCACCAAAACATGAGTGGATTTATGGTATGTAGGTTTGCATACTTGCTTGTAGGTCTATATGATTCTGATTAACAATAATTTCCAATTGTTCATGAAATACCTGCCCATATGTTTAATACAATTCTGACTAACAAGAATTTTTCAAACCAAGTAATTACATAATGTAGAGGTTTGACCCATTGTTCATGAATACCTGCCCATAGGCAAACATACAGCTATTGTATCCAGACAAGCAATTCTCCACCATAGGCAGACCAACCATCCTAAAAAGCGTTTCCTGCAAAATTCATGAAGTTAAGCATTTTACAGAAATAGATAAGAATCTCTCAATTAAATGAAATGTTACTTCGTTTCTCACAAGACCTGATCTACAGTTTCACATGCTACATGATCATATGTAAATCGAGTTTCAGGTTGCCCAATCCAGGTGATGCATTGTGCACTCTCCTGCTTCAAGCACCTATTGTAACCATAGGTACTCCTCTCCGTGTTATTTAGGGGGCGGACGCGTATCAAAACCTGTATAAATTTGACAACCACCGACTTAAGCTCCAATTGTATAAATAAAAAGTAAAAAAAAAAAAAAAAACCCAATTCAGGGTATACCTCAATAATGATAAAACTTTAACATGAAGTTTCTGCAAAACAGAATTGGGCACCAAAGAAGGAGCTTACTTGTACGCTGTGCTCCATCCAGAATGATGGATCTTCTTTGAGTTCAAAATGGGGCACATCAACTGTGTTAACTACAGTTGACGAATTACCCAAAATTGGGACCCCTTTAGACAATGCAACAAAGTTGGCCATACGAGCACCTCCATTGACAGGAGGTCTAGAACCACTGGTCAAACAAAATCCTGGATTCGGAGGCTTGGACACACTCTTAGTTGGTGTGCTCTGTGTAGAATTGCACTCTGAATAACTTGAATTAGCTCTCCCCACAGTCCTAGTTGATCGAGGAGTAAAACCCCCATTCGCAAACTTTCCATCGTCACGAAATTCCATGGAATTTGAGCTTGATTCATTCTTCTGAGCCCACCCAAATCGATTCTTCCCTGAAACTCCTTGCTTTTCCGGGGTACGGAAAATTGGCATTCCTGGATCGGAATCCCTTCCTTTTGACTTAGTGGGTGTTGTATCTATTTTTGTACTTTTTCCACCCACATCATGTCCTACACTAGATTTAAAACCCTGAATCGGTTCTTGAATTGTGCTTAACGGAGGCCTCGACGACTCGATGCTGGTCTGAGAACCCAATGAATGCCTAGGGTTTTCAACTACAGGTACATTCTCAATTTCTTCCGTATTTTGATTCTTACCGGAATTTCTCCGCAAGAATTTGAAGTCCCTCAACATTCTGGGATACAATAGTATGAGAATTGGAAAGTTCAACAATAATTAATAAAAAAAAAAAAGCGGAAGCTATGAATTTGGAAACTGATGATAAGGCTGTGTTGGAGTACTTACCTGAAAGAGGATGTGAGAAAGAGAATTCGAAACTGGAGAACCCCTGAAATTGCTTCGTTGTCAGAAGAAAGAGAGGTGGTTCTAATCTTTTAGCTGCTTCTTTCTAGGGTTCTAACTCAATGACAATGGATCTTGATTCAACCGAACATCATCTCTCGCTCTCTCTCTCTCTAACGGTATAGAATTTCTTGGTTTGGGTTTCTAAACTCTGAGCAGTGAGGAGGTTTAGAAACGGACGACTGAGATTTCATTTAGATTTGAAATTGGACGGCCTAGACATCACCGCGGGTTTGGGTTTTGAATTTTCACATGGGTTGGTTTGAAAAAAACTAAGAAAAGGAAAGGGCAAATATAACGTACAATAATGACAACGGTAACGGCTATATTGTAATAAACGTCATTGAGTCTTGGACCTCACTCTTCAAACGTGTGTCTGTGGAAGTGATGATAGTTTTTTTTTTCTTTTTCTCTTTTGGTCAAAATATAACAAAAGTGATTATAATTCGATTTATAATTTTTCAAATAAGTTCTAATTTCGTAAAAGACTATCTAATTGACTTGATTTTACGAGTAATTACATAAATTTTGAGTTTACTTAGTAACTATGTGTTTAGAAATACACATAATTTGAATATATATATATATATTTATATATATATATATATATATTTTTTGAGTCGAAACGATAAGAAATTTATTAAGAAGTTAAATCTGAGAGAAGAGATGATATCAAAAAATTTGGTGTCATCTCTTCCCAAACATCAATATTTTCACCTAATCAGACCTTTCGAGCCAGTTGGTGAGCCACACTGTTTCCTGATCATCTAATAGTGAACAAAGAATAAAAATAAACAGACAAAAAAATCGCTACACATCTACAATCATAGCACCAATAGAAGAAAAATCTTCAGAATTATCGTCAATCATCTTCATGATTGTAGAAGAATTCTCTTCCAACACAATCTCGTCACACCCAACTTGTCTAGCAAAAAGTACAACCTCCTTTGTAGTCATAGTCTCTGCAGTTTGAACTTCTCTCAAACCTGTAACGCCCCAAAACACACTTTGGACGACATTACATTCTAAAATCATTCATATCATGATAGCACTAATATAATTCCTTNGCTTCTCCTAAACCTGTAACGCCCCAAAACACACTCTGGACGACATTACATTCTAAAATCATTCATATCATGATAGCACTAATATAATTCCTTAAGAAACAAGATTTCATTTGTCATCCACGAATATTTACAACATTATCTAAAAGAATAAGTCAAAGTCATGACTATTACATCTCAAAAATTAATTAAAGAAGCGCAGCAGAATAAACAAAAGAAGCTAAACTACACAATATTCCAAAAGAATGTCATAGTTTAGTATAAAAGGAAAGGAGGTCGCTCTATGCGTCTACCTCAGGATCTACCCTCTCATCTAGTGAAGTCTCCCAAGTAGCGGACTCCTCGACCCTTACGTCCTCCTCCTCAAGCAGATAATCTGAAAAATGTTAACGATAGGGGGTGAGCACGAAGCTCTGTAGAAAAATTCTCCCAAACTCATACAAAATTTAGAAAAACATTTAAAACAGTCGGTCTCAATTTTAACATAACATAGATACATAATTTTAAATAAAGCAGTGACATTCAAAAAGAATCTCAAGTTTATTTGAAAATATTACTTAAATGAATAAACGAGCACCACATACAAATAATAACCATTAATTGTCATAACTAATTCCCAACAATTCTTTCGGTAGGTGGCATATTTTGTGGTAAACTCCACCCCCCTTTTAGGTCGCCTTTGATTCTCAAACATGCTTACCGGGAACCTCTTGAAAATAGATAAACATCCTTACATGAAATCTCTCACTAATCACTACATTATTTCTTAAGCATCCTTATCGGGAACCTCTTGGGAAGGGTTGAACATCCTTACAAGGAACCTCTCACTCATGTGCATCACAAACAACTCAACCAAGTATACAATTCCAACATTTATCTCAATTTATAAGTATCTATCCAAAATCTCTAAAATATATTATATAACAATTCCACAACCAACTAAGAAAATACATGAGATCACAATAACATCATTTTTTTACCCAACATAAAGCACTAAGATTTCGAAATTCATAATAAAGAAAGCATTTAGGAAGCAAATACATCACTCTCCAAAAATTAAGGTTTTAAAACTAGAAAGGAGATTTCATGAGTATTAAACTTTACTTTGTTCAAAACATGTAATTCTTGCAAAAAGCCTAAGAGAGGATGATTTCATAGTGTATATATATCATTGATAACCAAAACATACATATATAAATATCCTAGCCTCAACGTAAGTGAATAAGAGAAAAATCCTACGTTGAATCCTTAGCTTTGGTGTGAAGAACCAGAATATNTAAAACATACATATATAAATATTCTAGCCTCAACGTAAGTGAATAAGAGAAAACTCCTACGTTGAATCCTTAGCTTTGGTGTGAAGAACCAGAATATTTGATTTTAAATCACCCTTAAATCTCTTGTTTTTGCCTTCCTTTCTTTTTCTCTAATGCTCTCTAGGGTTTCAAGAGGTGTGGGGGTGTGAGAGGAATGAAGGAAATGAGAGCAAATGAGGTNCAAAACATACATATATAAATATCCTAGCCTCAACGTAAGTGAATAAGAGAAAAATCCTACGTTGAATCCTTAGCTTTGGTGTGAAGAACCAGAATATTTGATTTTAATTCACCCTTAAATCTCTTGTTTTTGCCTTCCTTTCTTTTTCTCTAATGTTCTCTAGGGTTTCAAGAGGTGTGGGGGTGTGAGAGGAATGAAGGAAATGAGAGCAAATGAGGTGAAAATGAGTTTAAAACATAGCAGCCCCGAAAAATACTATTTACAAGCTGTTTTGGGTTTCTCCAAATTTACGATTTTGCCACTAAGAATCTCCAATTTGATCCATATAACTACTCTAAGGTTTGTTGACGTTTCGGATTCATTTTTAATGTTATTTTAACCTAAAAACATTTATTTTTATGATTTATCTCAAAACCCAAGTCAACGTACACCCGAAACACTAAAGTTTCTATTTTATCCATCCGAATTGACTATTGATAAAGTTTTGCGATGTTTGCAAATAAAAGGTGATAAAAGGGTGTTTTTTAAAGCCTTTTATACTTATTTGAAGCCTAAAAGTACTCATTATTCTTATATTTTGATTTAGGATGCAAACGGAGACATTAAATACAAAACAAAACTAATTGGACTATTTCGACACCGTTTCGTTATCTGAGCATAACTCTCTCATCCAAGCTCCGATTGAAATGATTCAAGATGCTATGGAATAATACGAAAGAGCTCTAAAATTTTCATGTTTTGAATTTTAAGAGATATTGATTGCATCAAGGTCGAAATCGAGTTTGAAGTTACAGCAGTGCACTGTTCACAATCTATTTTCTTTCTTTTTCCATTTTCAATCTATTCCTAAGACAACCAAATCCATCCCAAACTTCCCCAAACACATATTTCTACATCAAACCTATTTAATACAAGTTCTAGGATCTAAATTTTATANGTCTATTTTCTTTCTTTTTCCATTTTCAATCTATTCCTAAGCCAACCAAATCCATCCCAAACTTCCCCAACACATATTTCTACATCAAACCTATTTAATACAAGTTCTAGGATCTAAATTTTATATTTTCACTTATTAAAACTAAATTTCAACTATTATTTTTACTAACATTTTAAATCTCTACTTTTCTAATCTACCAAATTCAAACACACATCACTAGATATATCAACATTTTTTTAACACAATTATTTACTATATATCTATATACATATATAAAAGAAAATACGGAATGTTACAAAACTAATTAACTTCTTAGATATCGCAGCGATGAACGACCCAATTTCATCGCGAATAACCACCCTTACCCCAATAGCACTTTCTATGTCAAACACTCCCCCATCAAAATTAACCTTAAAGGATCCAGATAGGTCCCACCATTCTAGTGTACTTTCCTAGCCAACACCCTGACCAGAATTCAAAATAAACTTTATTGTCATATGACTAAACCCCACTTGGTCATTTCACCTATGTTAGAATTGAACCTCATTCTTGTTACGTCAAATATATCAACACAACACAGAGAAAGTTGCACACACATAATATTCAAGTAATCTCCAAAACTAATCAGTCCCTAAGATATTCATTAATTACATAGAGATTATCATGATCAGAAATTCAACTATTTGGGGGAGTAAGACCCTCTTCATATATATTTGGATTAATTATATAAAAAAAAAGCCCCTCTACAATTAGGGTAAAACACACACCACCTCCATATGTTTTACACTTTTGCACCAAACCATAGTCAACTCGTGACTAAAATGTAAAATTTATAGTTTTCGTCAAACCTAACAACGCATATATGACAACACATCACTAAGACAATGTTTGCTTGAATATAAATTTTAATAATGGATACTTGATACTTAAATTGATTTTTAACCGTTCTGCTTATTTTATTCAAATGTCATTTAAGTCGTCTAATAAAAATATAATTGACTAAGATTCTTATATTGAATGTATATGAGGCCAAAAATTGTATATGGGTTATTAAGGAATTATTGTATTGAATGTAGTCCACTAACCATCTAAAGGAGCAAATGGATTATGTTAGAAAATACGAAATTATGTTTTAAATATTAAATGATACTCAAAAGCAAACTTATAGTTATTTTTTTAAGTAAATTTTAATGGCACCCTCAAATATTTGTTTTTGTTCTTTGGCCACACCCCCCACATCAGTAATTCTCTGACATTTCAATAGTGTAACAACCAACACTTATGCTATTGAAAGAAATAATACTAACAATTTTAATTTTTTTTTAATTATTATTACTACAACTGTTAGATAGTAGATTTGAACCGGTAACCTGACATTAGTTATTTTATTATTTAATTAACTTAACTTGACATTAGTTATCTAATTTTTAATTTAACTTAACCTGACATTAATTTATAAAACAAACATTAAGTAGGGAAATATTATTGGGGAATGAAATTATTAGGGAGAAAGCACGGAGAGAAAGAAAAAAAAAAACATATAAAAAAAAATTGTATCGAGATCATGTTCTAAATAAAAAAAATATTGAAATAACGGTTAATATATCATCTTTTGGGTTAGTCTGAGGCTTTAGCCCAAACAAGATGAGTAGTAAACACTATTATCATAGAATCATAGTTCATGGGATTCAATTTTTTCATAGTTTACGTATTAATTTCGTATTACGACAAAATTAACCTCAAAGCCAATAATTGTTGTAATAATTTTTATTTTTATTTTGTAAAATGAACACATGTGATAAAGGTGTGATAGATTAAGTTTAAATAGCATTTTCATTTAAAATTTTATTTATAACTCAATTACTACTTATTGTGTATACAACTTGTTAATCTATAGAAAAGTAAAAATAATTTTGTGGTTGAAGGTACTCTACAATGCTAAAATTAGAGCATTGATCGTACAATATTTATATTTTTAAATAATAAATTTCTTTTCCTTAATTACACAATATAAAATGATAGTGCACAGCGAGAAAATAAATAAAGATAGATATAGATTAATGAGATTGTTTGATATTACGAAGTGTTAATTGAATTGTTTAGCATTGGGAGTCCCAATAGAGAATATATGATGTTTTTTGGACGATTTTTTTTTTAAAATGAATTTTATACCATTAGATAAAATTGATGAAAAATATATCAGAGCAATACTATCGACACCTAATTTGAAATGTTCACGATGGAGCCAATTTATTACAACCATTACATTAATTGTGAGTTTTAATTCACTTTTAATGCAAGAACTACGATTAATTTGATACAATGAGTATTTTTTATTAGACTAGTTGGTGCGCACGTGCAACGTTTGCACGTGAATCATTTTGAGTTATGCTTTTTATTTTTGTAACTTTTTAACCAATATATATGATGACAAATATTTCTTTATCTTTGCTAAGTCACCAACCATATCTACCAATTTTTTTTTACCTCAAATAAAATGTGAAGAAATAATGTTCTTGTTGATGTATACATACATTGTACGGGACACCCTTCATTGCACTTGTGGTTGCACAACTTGAAACTCCATTATTCTACTAAATATTTTTGCATGCAGCAAATAAGAACTTAAAAGATTGAAAATAACTAAGTTCATTGCATTAATGATCAATTGCGATAAATTCATTATGAGCACAATAGGCACAAAGGAGATGTTCCTATACTCCATCCCTTTCAAAATCATCGGTTTGCCATCCTTACTGAAGTGTGCCACTGATTGTGGACATACATTTAGTCATTCAACCCAACATTACAATCAATCATTTTCTAGCAAAAAAAAAATATTCAGAGTACTTTCATGAGCACTAAAAACATTCTAAATGTGTAGGATTATTAGTTACAGTTAGGTTTCTTCTGTTGGTCTACCTAAAATGCTTGACATTGACAAAAAGAAAGAAAGAAAGAAAGAAAGGGCCATCAAATCAAATGGAGTCATGAAACACTTAATGGGACTTTGTGTGCTTGATCTACGCAGCATCCCATCAACTGCATTGGAGTAATTTTTGGCGTCAATGAGGAGTTGAGATACCTGATACCAAATAGGTCAATAATCACAGTTTATACCATTAAGGAAACATAAGTAATTGAGTTTTTGGAGTATTAAGATTTTTTAATCCAAAAAGGGGGAAATGCATTACTCAAATTTCCAAAAGAAGATTGTTGCTTATGTATATAACCATATAAAACTAAGAGTTCGCTGTGTCAAGTTGATGGAGGTTGTGAGTCACTACGGTTTCTTAGAAGTGGTGGAAAATAAAAGATGTTTTCAAGTTATACTATGGCTGATTTTCAATTACGCGTTAAAATAACTTAAAAATACTCAACCTAAGGATCCCATTTGCAGAAAAGAAGTATCAAAATGAACAATAAAAAGTTGCAGCTGTAAGATTATGTGTACCACACGTTTGGCAAAGGGTTAGAGATCCGCTAAATTAACTAAGTCGTGTTGTGATTGACTAAATCAACTAAGCCCACCGCTAAAATTTCACTAAATCCGAGAATTCAATTTAATGTAACTTTTAACTCGAACCAAAAAAGAAAAGAAATAACATAATGGTTGGTAGAAAATATAGCAACCATAACGAAAACACCAACGGTGGATCTTAGTTTTCTAACCATTCAAAGTATCACATTCCAAGTCTTAATGAATTCAATTCCGTGATGAGCACGAGTTTTTTCATTTGCTTCTAATGACATGAACATAAACCCTCAAAATTTTTCTCATGAAATTTGACCATCTTCATAACATGAAAATTTAAAATACCTCGAAAACTTATTTTTGCCGAATGTGTAAACAGGGCAGCATATGTATATTAACGAAGAGGAAAAAGCATAAGAATTTATAAGTTACTATTCAAATGCATCATCACCGCCTGGAAGTTACTACTCAAACAGATCACACTATCACCATCAGGAAGCAAACAACAAAATGTTGATGGTATTATAGTGGTGCCTATCTTTCAAGGGGAGATCGGATGCATCGGCTTTGGATCAGAGTCAATCAGAGGCTCCATTGAAACGATTTCTCTAACTTGGCAGGCGCCATTGAGGTAGCAGATAGAGTGAAGGATATGTGGGGGGCTGATCGGTGAGAAGCTTTATTTATTTATTTTTGCAACTGATATGGAATGCGCAGTGAACATATTGAATGTAAAATATTGTGTACTAACTGTACTGTGTTCACAGTAATACATTTGGACAAAAATGACTTTAACAGAATAAATAGGGATAAAACAAGAAAATAAAAGACTCTGTTTGGTTTGCGTTTTAAAAAATAGTATTCGAAAATAGTTTTTAAATAGAGTTTTGAGAATGTAGTTTTGATATTTTTTGAAATAAAAAACTTGTTTGATTAGATGATTTCAAAAATAATTTTACAATACAGAAAATAATAAATCTGTTTGGACAGTCTAAATATATATTTAAACAGTAATTCAAATATTAATAAAAAAATATAAAAAATTATTTTTATATTGANAATTCTTGCAAAAAGCCTAAGAGAGGATGATTTCATAGTGTATATATATCATTGATAACCAAAACATACATATATAAATATCCTAGCCTCAACGTAAGTGAATAAGAGAAAACTCCTACGTTGAATCCTTAGCTTTGGTGTGAAGAACCAGAATATTTGATTTTAATTCACCCTTAAATCTCTTGTTTTTGCCTTCCTTTCTTTTTCTCTAATGTTCTCTAGGGTTTCAAGAGGTGTGGGGGTGTGAGAGGAATGAAGGAAATGAGAGCAAATGAGGTGAAAATGAGTTTAAAACATAGCAGCCCCGAAAAACACTATTTACAAGCTGTTTTGGGTTTCTCCAAATTTACGATTTTGCCACTAAGAATCTCCAATTTGATCCATATAACTACTCTAAGGTTTGTTGACGTTTCGGATTCATTTTTAATGTTATTTTAACCTAAAAACATTTATTTTTATGATTTATCTCAAAACCCAAGTCAACGTACACCCGAAACACTAAAGTTTCTATTTTATCCATCCGAATTGACTATTGATAAAGTTTTGCGATGTTTGCAAATAAAAGGTGATAAAAGGGTGTTTTTTAAAGCCTTTTATACTTATTTGAAGCCTAAAAGTACTCATTATTCTTATATTTTGATTTAGGATGCAAACGGAGACATTAAATACAAAACAAAACTAATTGGACTATTTCGACACCGTTTCGTTATCTGAGCATAACTCTCTCATCCAAGCTCCGATTGAAATGATTCAAGATGCTATGGAATAATACGAAAGAGCTCTAAAATTTTCATGTTTTGAATTTTAAGAGATATTGATTGCATCAAGGTCGAAATCGAGTTTGAAGTTACAGCAGTGCACTGTTCACAATCTATTTTCTTTCTTTTTCCATTTTCAATCTATTCCTAAGACAACCAAATCCATCCCAAACTTCCCCAAACACATATTTCTACATCAAACCTATTTAATACAAGTTCTAGGATCTAAATTTTATATTTTCACTTATTAAAACTAAATTTCAACTATTATTTTTACTAACATTTTAAATCTCTACTTTTCTAATCTACCAAATTCAAACACACATCACTAGATATATCAACATTTTTTTAACACAATTATTTACTATATATCTATATACATATATAAAAGAAAATACGGAATGTTACAAAACTAATTAACTTCTTAGATATCGCAGCGATGAACGACCCAATTTCATCGCGAATAACCACCCTTACCCCAATAGCACTTTCTATGTCAAACACTCCCCCATCAAAATTAACCTTAAAGGATCCAGATAGGTCCCACCATTCTAGTGTACTTTCCTAGCCAACACCCTGACCAGAATTCAAAATAAACTTTATTGTCATATGACTAAACCCCACTTGGTCATTTCACTTATGTTAGAATTGAACCTCATTCTTGTTACGTCAAATATATCAACACAACACAGAGAAAGTTGCACACACATAATATTCAAGTAATCTCCAAAACTAATCAGTCCCTAAGATATTCATTAATTACATAGAGATTATCATGATCAGAAATTCAACTATTTGGGGGAGTAAGACCCTCTTCATATATATTTGGATTAATTATATAAAAAAAAAAGCCCCTCTACAATTAGGGTAAAACACACACCACCTCCACATGTTTTACACTTTTGCACCAAACCATAGTCAACTCGTGACTAAAATGTAAAATTTATAGTTTTCGTCAAACCTAACAACGCATATATGACAACACATCACTAAGACAATGTTTGCTTGAATATAAATTTTAATAATGGATACTTGATACTTAAATTGATTTTTAACCGTTCTGCTTATTTTATTCAAATGTCATTTAAGTCGTCTAATAAAAATATAATTGACTAAGATTCTTATATTGAATGTATATGAGGCCAAAAATTGTATATGGGTTATTAAGGAATTATTGTATTGAATGTAGTCCACTAACCATCTAAAGGAGCAAATGGATTATGTTAGAAAATACGAAATTATGTTTTAAATATTAAATGATACTCAAAAGCAAACTTATAGTTATTTTTTTAAGTAAATTTTAATGGCACCCTCAAATATTTGTTTTTGTTCTTTGGCCACACCCCCCACATCAGTAATTCTCTGACATTTCAATAGTGTAACAACCAACACTTATGCTATTGAAAGAAATAATACTAACAATTTTAATTTTTTTTTAATTATTATTACTACAACTGTTAGATAGTAGATTTGAACCGGTAACCTGACATTAGTTATTTTATTATTTAATTAACTTAACTTGACATTAGTTATCTAATTTTTAATTTAACTTAACCTGACATTAATTTATAAAACAAACATTAAGTAGGGAAATATTATTGGGGAATGAAATTATTAGGGAGAAAGCACGGAGAGAAAGAAAAAAAAAACATATAAAAAAAAAATTGTATCGAGATCATGTTCTAAATAAAAAAAATATTGAAATAACGGTTAATATATCATCTTTTGGGTTAGTCTGAGGCTTTAGCCCAAACAAGATGAGTAGTAAACACTATTATCATAGAATCATAGTTCATGGGATTCAATTTTTTCATAGTTTACGTATTAATTTCGTATTACGACAAAATTAACCTCAAAGCCAATAATTGTTGTAATAATTTTTATTTTTATTTTGTAAAATGAACACATGTGATAAAGGTGTGATAGATTAAGTTTAAATAGCATTTTCATTTAAAATTTTATTTATAACTCAATTACTACTTATTGTGTATACAACTTGTTAATCTATAGAAAAGTAAAAATAATTTTGTGGTTGAAGGTACTCTACAATGCTAAAATTAGAGCATTGATCGTACAATATTTATATTTTTAAATAATAAATTTCTTTTCCTTAATTACACAATATAAAATGATAGTGCACAGCGAGAAAATAAATAAAGATAGATATAGATTAATGAGGTTGTTTGATATTACGAAGTGTTAATTGAATTGTTTAGCATTGGGAGTCCCAATAGAGAATATATGATGTTTTTTGGACGATTTTTTTTTTAAAATGAATTTTATACCATTAGATAAAATTGATGAAAAATATATCAGAGCAATACTATCGACACCTAATTTGAAATGTTCACGATGGACCCAATTTATTACAACCATTACATTAATTGTGAGTTTTAATTCACTTTTAATGCAAGAACTACGATTAATTTGATACAATGAGTATTTTTTATTAGACTAGTTGGTGCGCACGTGCAACGTTTGCACGTGAATCATTTTGAGTTATGCTTTTTATTTTTGTAACTTTTTAACCAATATATATGATGACAAATATTTCTTTATCTTTGCTAAGTCACCAACCATATCTACCAATTTTTTTTTACCTCAAATAAAATGTGAAGAAATAATGTTCTTGTTGATGTATACATACATTGTACGGGACACCCTTCATTGCACTTGTGGTTGCACAACTTGAAACTCCATTATTCTACTAAATATTTTTGCATGCAGCAAATAAGAACTTAAAAGATTGAAAATAACTAAGTTCATTGCATTAATGATCAATTGCGATAAATTCATTATGAGCACAATAGGCACAAAGGAGATGTTCCTATACTCCATCCCTTTCAAAATCATCGGTTTGCCATCCTTACTGAAGTGTGCCACTGATTGTGGACATACATTTAGTCATTCAACCCAACATTACAATCAATCATTTTCTAGCAAAAAAAAAATATTCAGAGTACTTTCATGAGCACTAAAAACATTCTAAATGTGTAGGATTATTAGTTACAGTTAGGTTTCTTCTGTTGGTCTACCTAAAATGCTTGACATTGACAAAAAGAAAGAAAGAAAGGGCCATCAAATGGAGTCATGAAACACTTAATGGGACTTTGTGTGCTTGATCTACGTACGCAGCATCCCATCAACTGCATTGGAGTAATTTTTGGCGTCAATGAGGAGTTGAGATACCTGATACAAAATAGGTCAATAATCACAGTTTATACCATTAAGGAAACATAAGTAATTGAGTTTTTGGAGTATTAAGATTTTTTAATCCAAAAAGGGGGAAATGCATTACTCAAATTTCCAAAAGAAGATTGTTGCTTATGTATATAACCATATAAAACTAAGAGTTCGCTGTGTCAAGTTGATGGAGGTTGTGAGTCACTACGGTTTCTTAGAAGTGGTGGAAAATAAAAGATGTTTTCAAGTTATACTATGGCTGATTTTCAATTACGCGTTAAAATAACTTAAAAATACTCAACCTAAGGATCCCATTTGCAGAAAAGAAGTATCAAAATGAACAATAAAAAGTTGCAGCTGTAAGATTATGTGTACCACACGTTTGGCAAAGGGTTAGAGATCCGCTAAATTAACTAAGTCGTGTTGTGATTGACTAAATCAACTAAGCCCACCGCTAAAATTTCACTAAATCCGAGAATTCAATTTAATGTAACTTTTAACTCGAACCAAAAAAGAAAAGAAATAACATAATGGTTGGTAGAAAATATAGCAACCATAACGAAAACAC
The DNA here is from genome assembly GCA_963454935.2 of Ilex paraguariensis. Classification (NCBI taxonomy): domain Eukaryota; kingdom Viridiplantae; phylum Streptophyta; class Magnoliopsida; order Aquifoliales; family Aquifoliaceae; genus Ilex; species Ilex paraguariensis. Next base: position 319,607 of record CAUOFW020002059.1, read on the forward strand.
CAACGGTGGATCTTAGTTTTCTAACCATTCAAAGTATCACATTCCAAGTCTTAATGAATTCAATTCCGTGATGAGCACGAGTTTTTTCATTTGCTTCTAATGACATGAACATAAACCCTCAAAATTTTTCTCATGAAATTTGACCATCTTCATAACATGAAAATTTAAAATACCTCGAAAACTTATTTTTGCCGAATGTGTAAACAGGGCAGCATATGTATATTAACGAAGAGGAAAAAGCATAAGAATTTATAAGTTACTATTCAAATGCATCATCACCGCCTGGAAGTTACTACTCAAACAGATCACACTATCATCATCAGGAGGCAAACAACAAAATGTTGATGGTATTATAGTGGTGCCTATCTTTCAAGGGGAGATCGGATGCATCGGCTTTGGATCAGAGTCAATCAGAGGCTCCATTGAAACGATTTCTCTAACTTGGCAGGCGCCATTGAGGTAGCAGATAGAGTGAAGGATATGTGGGGGGCTGATCGGTGAGAAGCTTTATTTATTTATTTTTGCAACTGATATGGAATGCGCAGTGAACATATTGAATGTAAAATATTGTGTACTAACTGTACTGTGTTCACAGTAATACATTTGGACAAAAATGACTTTAACAGAATAAATAGGGATAAAACAAGAAAATAAAAGACTCTGTTTGGTTTGCGTTTTAAAAAATAGTATTCGAAAATAGTTTTTAAATAGAGTTTTGAGAATGTAGTTTTGATATTTTTTGAAATAAAAAACTTGTTTGATTAGATGATTTCAAAAATAATTTTACAATACAGAAAATAATAAATCTGTTTGGACANAATGGGATTCAATTTTTTCATAGTTTACGTATTAATTTCGTATTACGACAAAATTAACCTCAAAGCCAATAATTNCATGGGATTCAATTTTTTCAGTTAGAATCATAGTTTACGTATTAATTTCGTATTACGACAAAATTAACCTCAAAGCCAATAATTNACCTGTTTGGACAGTCTAAATATATATTTAAACAGTAATTCAAATATTAATAAAAAAATATAAAAAATTATTTTTATATTGACAATTTTATAATATATATATTAGTTATTGCATGTGCCTGAAGTCACAAAGTAATAAAAAATCGTAAACAATAAATATATTTGTATTCATATCCAAAATTAAATCTCAAACATAAAAAAAAATAAAAAAATTTAAACATCGATTTGTAGTGGGGGATGAGAGATAGTGGTGGTGATAAGAGCCAGTAATAGTTGTGGTGGCAGTGGTGGTAGCGGTAGTGGTAGTGGCAGTGATAGTGGTAGTAGTGGCGGCGACGATGATGGTGGTGGTGGCGGCAGCAACGATAATGGTGGTGGTGGTGGTGGTGATGATGGCGGCGATGACTTATGGTGGAGATGGCGACGGTGGTGGAAGTGGAGGTGGAGGTGGAGGTGGCAATGATGGTAATAGTAGCGATGGTAGGGGTTGGGGGTGGAGACGGTGGTGATGGCGGCGACGACGACTACGGTGGTGATGGTGGTGGCGACGGTGGAGGTGGAGGTGGCAGTGCCCGGAGGAGGTGGTAGTGGCGGTAGCGGTGGTGGTGATGGTGATAAAGGTAGTAATGGAGCAGTTCAAAATAATATTTTTTTTTAAAGTACTTATGAGAAATAATTTCTAANTGGTAGTGGCGGTGGTGGGTGGCGGTGGTGGTGATGGTGATAAAGGTAGTAATGGAGCAGTTCAAAATAATATTTTTTTTTTAAAGTACTTATGAGAAATAATTTAAAAACACTTTTAAAAAAATACTACAAATACACCTTTAGGAGCCTATTTTTTCATATTAAGTTTGGAGTTTTAATATTAGCCGTTAGATTAACTTTAAAGTAAAATTTAAAGTGATTTCAATCGCAAATAGTAAAAGTCATTTTGTTTATCTTTTGAGATTTAAATTGTAAGTTATTTTATTATACAGATATTTATACGTATTTATATATACATGTTTATATATATATATATATTTATATAATAAAACAGTAGTGTATTTGAATTTTTTTTCAGTCATATTTTTCTTCTCAAAACCATCACCAATCACTTATCTCATCCATCATTCATTTGTTAGACTTAAACGTTAAATCACATCACTCATTTCTATCACATGTTTAATTATTTATATATTTTTTCTTTAAAAATATCACATCAGTTATTTCTATTATATATTTAATTATTTAATATTTGATTAATTTGTAATTAATATATTTTAAAAAAATTTAATATAGTAGAATCAATTTTTTGAAAACTCAAATTTTATATTTTATCGTGCCTTTAGGCAAAAGTTATGACTAGTTATAATATAATATAAAACGTATTTATGTATATATACATATATATAAACATCCAAAATTATTCTCCTTATTACCAAAATTTTCAAAGAAAACTCTGAAAACAAGCTACACTTATTTTCTATTTTTTTGATTCAAATCTCATTTTTTTTCTCAAAATTTAGAGAACTAAAATGTTAAACAAACATATTTTGAATGTTTTTAAAAATTTGAGAACAAAAAATTGTTTTGCAGAATCTAACCAAACACATACAAAGTTTTTCAAGTTTACTCACATTTTTAGATTAATCTTAGTCATTATTATCTATACCATTAATAAAAATAACTTAAATAAAAAAAATTTAATTCACTATTTTATCCTTATAAAATTTTTTATAATGTTACACTATCTTTTCAAAGATAAATATCTAAATAACATTCACAATTTATGTATTTAAATCTCAAAATTAACCCCTAACATTTATTTTAATTCTCTATTTTTAATAAATTAATATCAATATTTATGAGAAATTTTAATTAACTATATTACCGTTAAAAAATAAATAGATAAGAGCTCTGATTACATTGTACATAAAAATAGATTGAGATTATCCCTAGTACATGATTATGCTACCAAAACAGAACCGGACAACGGTACAAGGCATTTGAATAAGACAAAGTGCAAACATGGTACCAAATGTGTCCAGGTTCGATGCATATATGTTACAGCTCTGATTACGTTGTAGATGAATAGATTGAGATTATCCCCTACCCTAGTACAACTGTACAAGTATCTCTCTCCTCTCCATTCTCACACCGCCAAAGAATTTCAGACATGGGAGAAGTAGACCCATCCTTCATCCTACCCATCGAACACAGGCCCCAACACTCTACCCTCGAAGCTGAAGCCATTCCATTGATCGATCTCTCAATTCTAATCTCTCCAAACCCTAACTCAGTTGATCGATTAATGGAATCTCTCATCGCCGATATAGGCGATGCCTGCAAGAACTGGGGTTTCTTCCAAGTAATCAACCATGGAGTTCCATTAGAGAGCCGGAGAAACCTCGAGATTGCGGGGGCGAAGTTCTTCGGTCTGTCCGAGGAGGAGAAGAAGAGGGTGAGTAAAGATGAGGTGAACCCAGTGGGTTATTATAATAGAGAGCATACCAAGAATGTGAGAGACTGGAAAGAGGTTTTTGATTTTTTAGTGCAGAGTCCAACATTGATACCGGTGTCGCATGAACCTGATGACAAAAGCTTGAAAGAGTTGAGTAACCGGTGGCCGGAGAATCCTCCCGAATTAAGGTGATACAGAGATTATGTTTTTAGTCGCGATTCGATTTCACTTTATCTATTGTCTCCTCAATTACTTGAATTATATTACACAACGCAAAGTTTCACTATCTTTTTTGGACGAAAATTATCACTATGTCAAGAAAAGTGAAAAAATTCACAGTTCGGGGGCTAAAACACCAACTCTATAACTCCTTAGCTATTCATAGGCCAAGACACCAGTGATGTTAAGGTCTAGTTGATAGAAGTGAATATTAATCACAAAGTGGTCGAATTTTAAATGCTGAAAGTTGAATCTTTTATATGTAAGAATGAAGCACTAGAGTAGATTAAAGTTAAACTATTTGATAGTACAATGAGATGAATTCTGAAAAGTGTTAATTTATTTCTTTTGCTCTTTTCTCCGTCACTCTGCCACCACTACCCCACCCTATTTCCACCACCATCCCACATAGTTACATACCCCAACCACCATTGTCGTGGAACATTATCTCCCCCCCCCCCCC
>CAUOFW020002059.1:324484-363568 GCA_963454935.2 Ilex paraguariensis
TTCCCCCCCCCCCCCCCCGGGCGCCCGCCATTACCACCTTATCATCGCCTTCATCATTGCCACCAACTCTTCCACCACAACCATTGTCGGCAGCATCTATATCCCACCATTGCTAGCTACTACCATGACCGCCATTGGTGGTGGCGATGATGGTAGAGTATGGGGGTGATGGTGGTGCAAAGGTAGTGGTGGTGGGGGAGGGGGTGAGGTGGCTATGAAGGTAGCGGTAATAATGTGGTGGCCGTGGTTGTGTAGTCTACAACACAAACTGATAAGTAGAAAGACTGTGTTATTTAATAGTGTATTCTATTTGTCAGGGTTTCTTAAATTTTTAAGTGATGTTCATTGTTTGGACTCTTTGTCCAATTTTGATTTGGTTCTTATAATGAATTTTGTTTAATTATCAATAAACTACTGTCCCTTTCAGTTATCAAACGTTTGTTTTTAATATTAAGGGCCGAATTGAGTTTTCAAACAACCTCTCAGTGACTTACTCGGTACCAATTTTGCAAGTTGAGCTGTGTTCTAATATATTACCACTTCCAGGGAGGCATGTGAAATCTATGCTGGAGAAGTGCAAAAACTAGCTTACAAGTTGTTGGAACTCATCTCTATGAGCTTAGGCTTGCAAGCGAAACGGTTGAATGGCTTCTTTAAACACCAAACCACCTATGTTCGACTCAATCACTATTCGCCTTGCCCCACCCCTGACCTAGTTCTCGGTGTTGGTCGACACAAGGATTCGGGTGCCTTGACCATCGTTGCTCAAGATGATGTTGGCGGACTTGAAGTGAAGAGAAAGACAGATGGAGAGTGGTTTCGCGTCAAACCTACTCCTAATGCATATGTAGTCAATATTGGCGACATTATTCAGGTACCATTTAAGAAGTTCAAAGGTATTCTCCTTGCTCCTTGTTAAATATAGAAAGGGTATAAAATTGATATTATAGACTTCAAGAAGCTCACATTTGTGGACCAGATTTTCGCTGTATCACTTATAGTATTATAATTTTAACACGGTTGCGATGAGATTTGAATGCAGAACTTTTTATTTAAGCTGTCTGAGGTCCAGAGAAAGTGTAATATTATTATGATACACTTACAAGCGATTTATATATAGGTTTGGAGCAATGAAAAGTATGAAAGTGTGGAGCACAGGGCGGTGGTGAATTCTGAAAGGGACAGGTTTACCATTCCATTCTTCCTCCACCCAGCACACTACACTATGGTGGAACCCCTGGAGGAGCTGACGGACAAGCAACATCCTGCCAAGTACAAGGCATATAACTGGGGGAAGTTTTATGCTGCCCGAAAACGCGGTAATTTCAGGAAGCTTGAAGTTGAAAACATTCAAATCTCTCATTTTAGGGTATCAGGGAAATCTGGTTAAATGTATGGAGTCTGTGTACAAAATATGCATATCAATAAAGTGCAGTAGCTTTAGCTTCCTTTAGATTGTGTCCTTTGTATATACATCTTGGACTCTGGAAACATTGTATATACTCCATGTAGGACCAGCTTCACTATGAATGAAATAAAAGAAGTTTTTTCCCTTTTCTTCTTTCTCATGGTATGCTATCCTTGAATCTAGTATTTGCTTGTAAAATAGTAGTGATTAACAACATTGATTTAGGCTATGCTTGACACTTTTTTTTGCTAAAAGTGTATTATCATAATTGTGTCATTCTTGTTTTTATCTCTAACATGTAATAATGTGTGTTCTTTTGTTTAATTTATATATTTTACGCGTTTTATAGTGAATTTGGTGTGGTCCCACGAGGGCTCGGTAGGACATTCAATCAAACATTTAGTACAGAATGCTGAACTTTATGACACACTGGAAGCTACCAAAACATTGGGATTTTGATAACCATGGCATCAATGAATCTAGAAAGAAAGACAATTCAAGTCGAAGAAGCTATACAATGGGCTCTCTTAGATGGAAAAGAAGATGCATTATGGAAGAACACCAAAATAGAAGGCAGGAACAGCATAAGCTGGATTCACCATTGACAAAGTCGAGCTTTGGTGGATCACTGTAACAACTGCTCCGACGAGGACGATGACAAACTCAATCACCAACTTCAGAACTTCCATGCACATCTCCAATCTCTGGAACACCATTGCTGCAATAGTAATGTGGTTCTTCTGTAGTAGTCTTGCCTTCGGCTCTTTCTCTGTCCAATCAAGACCATCTATATGTAGTAATCACCTATGTAGCTAGATCTGGCTTTTGAAAAAAATAGCTGGCTTTTGGAAGTCCCAAGAGACAAATTTTGGACGGAAGCAAAGTGACGTGGATCAAATCCTTTAAAGATCAAATTGATAAAATTAGAAATGAGGATTAAATTGACAAAAAATACATATTTTAAGAATTAAAAATGTTATTAACCCAATCATTTATGTTCGGGTTAATCATATTTTTATCTGGGTAAATGACATTTTACACTCTGAAAGATGTTTGCATTTTCAATTTATATCCTAAAAGATTGAAATTGTCATATTGCATCATCAATCGAACAAAAAGGTAGTAATGTTCTCCGTTTTAAGCAAATTGAGTATGAAGTTTTCATTAAAAACACTTAAAATTAAGAATTATGCAAATAATTGTGTATAGAAATAGAATAATATGATAAATACAACAATAAAATTTGTCAGAATAGACCATAGATATTTACGTTTAAACGAGATTTCTACTTTTTTTTTATCTGATCGAGTGTGTAATTTGAGAATTTCAATTTTCTTAGGGCACAAAGTGCCATTCACTCCTTTTATTCCTTAAACTATAATCCTAATTTTACTTTATTGTCTCAACTATTAATTTGAACTTATTGTACCCTTAAGTATTCGAATGCATGATATTTTGCATAAATCATTGAATTTTCAACAAAAAAATAAGGATCCGTGCAAGTGTCACTAAATTTGAATAGTTGGTGATCCAATGTATTGAAATCAATAGAGAGGAACAAAGTGAAATTATACTCGTAATTGCAGGGGATAAAGTGCAATTTATCCTATCTTTTTTGGGTCTTTTATTTTTGGGAACTGGGGTCTTTCTCTCTCTTTGAAAAGATTATGGTAGGTATGGATTTTTATTTTTTTTTGGGTACCAAACTTCCAAATTTTATAAGGTTTAATACAAGTTTTATGATTTGTTTACAAGAAAAAAATAAATAAATTTCTAGGTCAAGTTACGATGCTCAAGATTTGAATTAAAATTTTTTTGACAAAGTTATGACTTTTGTGATAACTTATGATTGATCTCGCAAGTTATCACAAAAATTATAAAATAATTCTCAAAAGTTATAAAATAAATTAACAACATTTATAATGACGATATGATGTTAATTTTTTTTTTAATATAATAGAATTCTCCCTCTCTTAGTATATGAAGTCTTGCATGTGTTGAAGATTGACAACATGAAATGAGAAATAGCTAAAGTGATAGCATAGAAGAGCAGTAAATTTAGATATTTTGATTTAAAATTTTGATAATTTTTTGGGTTCAAGTCATAAGAAATTTAGCCCTTATAAGTATTCTAGTTCTGACGTGAATAGTCTATTTTTGACGAATTAAAAAAAAATTAATTAAAAAATGTATAAGCCCCTAATCATTATAAAAAAAATAAAAAAATTGGCAACAGGGTGGACAAGATTGACAAGTAACGACTTATGGCTATTATTCTTTTTGAAAAATGTGGACTGACTTCAAACTGTTAATATGACTTTATTATTGAAAACTTAAAGAGATCTTGTCCTTAAATGGAGAAATAAAAAGAATGAAATTACCCATTTGACATTCAAGGAAGAAAAGAATGGGTCGAATAACTTTGACTTTTTTAAAGTTTTTAAAAAGTTTATTTATGGATTGGCATGGCCTGTTCAATAATTGTAGGCCACGGATTGGGCTGTGACGCCGGAACCTCACTGAATAATACCCATCCAACCTAGAGACTTTAAGGAATGGGCTTGGCCCGGAACGGCTCCAGCCTGAAGTTTTGACTTCGAGTTGACTTCAGCAGAAGGGAATAGCTCCCGCTTTATTCTCAATCGCTGTGTTAGAACCGTCTTGCGATAATAGTTGCATAAATCAGATGCTATTTAAAAGGGATTGAATTTTCAATCGTGCCTCGGTAGGGTTTTGATCACTGGTTAAACATTTTTTAAGTCAATAGTTATAGTTCGAATCGAATATTTTGCGATGTGTGAAAACCCATTTGATCATATCTAGGAGAGTTGCTACGTTGGTCGTCTCCTTTTTAATTTTTTTTTTTGTTAAAATAAAGTGTAACTAAAACTGTAGCGGAAGTGGAAGTGGAAGTAGATGTGGGCATGGGCGTGGGCGTGTCAAAGACAAAAAGATGATTCTCAGTTCTTTCTCTCATTAAAAATCATGCATTCATCTCCAACGACTCGACTCCTAAGTGATAAAAGGAAGAAAAGGTATGAATATTAATCTACTAACCTTAGGTTTCCAGCACATACTAATATATTGGAAAAATTTCAGGCATATCCTTTATAATTTATCATATATTCAAGGATATCTTCTGTATTTTTTAAATTTTCACTGGCACACCTTATATTAAAAGTGTTAACTATAATATAATTTTATTAAATTATCCATGATATATTTTAGAAAAAATTTTATTCACACCCCTTCAAGATAAGTATATATTTAATGAGACCACATTTATTTTTAAAATTTTTTTTACGTATTATAATTCAGGTCAATATTCGAGTTAATAAAAATTTATTTTTTATGTATTAAAATTCGAATCGATTAAAAATTATATTATTTTAGGTATTAAAATCTGAATCGATTAAAATTCTATTCAAACTAATTAAATTTTAATCAACTCCTATTGAATTTTAATTGGTCATAATTTTGATACATAAAAAAAATATAAATTTTAATTGACAAAAAATTTAATATGTAAAAAATGAATTTTAATCAATTTGAATCAAATTTTAATGGATACGAATTTTAAAAAAGAAAAAAATATAAATGTGAATTGACTTGAAACAAATTTTAATTGGCACTAACAACTTAGGTAGAGCTCATATCGGCTCAAATTTTAATACGTAAAAAAAATTAAATTTAATCAGCTCGAATCGAATTTTAATCGGTTCACATTTTAATATGTAAAAAAATAAATTTTAATCAGTTCAAATTTTAATATATAGAAAAATGAATTTGAATTGGATTGAATTTTAATCGAATTTTATGTAGAAAAATTATTTAGGATTTATATAGTGATAATTTTGGTATTTTCGATGATTTCTTTAGATAATAAAAGAAATATCTTTAAAGATATAGTAAATTTGTAAGGGTGTGAGTGAAAATTTTCCTAATATATTAGTCAAGTATGTGCCTATACTTTTCAGGCTTCAGGGATAAATTGGGCATTCTATATACAATATTACATGGTGTCAGATCTTTTTTTTAACCTTTCAGTAACGTCTGTAACGACAGGGGTGCTAAGTGAAATGCATACGTAAACTAAGGGGGTGCCAGTGACATTTTAGAAAACCGATAGGGTGTCTCTGTAATTAGACCAATCTACAAGGAGTATCAATGTAATTTACCCATTGTAATTGGTTAGAATGGAAAAAAAAATGAAAGAACGCCATTAAAGTGTCCACGGAAGTTTGAATGCAAACTCGTAACTGTTAAACTTTCTTTCTGTGGATCGTGTACAATGCCTCGAATGAAGTCTTGTAAACGTCCTCTCATGTCATACAAAACTTTGTTATTACAATTTATTTGCGAAATAGACTTTATTTTGTGTAAACTAAGGAATATATAATAATCAAACATACTTCTTAGCAATGTCATGGAGATGAACCGATAACTCGATTGGTTTACACATCATGACCATGTGATCGGATCCGGTTATCTTTCTAACTTCAGTGGGAGGGTTCCTGTCAATCATCCATTGCTGGAAATCCATCTTTAACAATTGATCTTCACTAACCATGATAAAAACTCTGTTAACCGAACCATATTTTTCGTTCGTTAACATTAGCTCTTTTGACAGGTCTTTGTCACTATACAAACGTCTCGGTCTCAGCAACGTGGTTGCAAGTGTCAAATCCTGTGACAAATGTGTCAAACATGGTTAGAGCTCTAAAATGAACGATCGAGTGAAAATATTCATGATTTAATCAAATGACGTTTCGGGAAACTGGGGCATTACAACACAAGTGTATTCACCTTGTAGACTTTACTGGTTGATATATTACTTACAATGAAATTTTGTACCAATAGCGGGGAACTAAATTTCGTTTCAAAACGTCCGAAACATTTTCTTTTCAATTGAAACCGAAACGAATCATTAATTGAATATTAAAATTTCTGTTTCGTGGCATTTCGGTAGATTTTGTGGTGTTTCTACATGTTTGAACCTTTGATTCTACATGTTTTGGAAACAAATATTACCCAAACATTTCTGTTTTCAAGCTCATCAAAACTATGCACTGATACGAAATTTTGATCATTGACCAAGAATTATGAGCGACCCTTATTTGTTTGGCAGTTTTGTTCTTCTTACCTCAATGGGGCTGAGTTGATACAATCTTGCTGCTAAGAACAAGGGTCCGAGTAGCAAGGCGGTTGGAGGTTTGTTAGGTCCATCACCATATGTGTAATGATTGTCCAGTTGAGGACCGAATCTTTTGATCCACTGAAAAATGTCCAAGAAGAAGAAGAAATTTCAACAAGTGACTGGTAGAGTTGTCGATGGGTCGTGTCGTGTCGTGTTAAAATTTGTATAATCAAGTTTATGTTGTGTATATAAGTCAGAGTTGTCAATACCTCTTGCTCGAGGGTGGAAATATTGAGAGTTGGACCAGGTGTTCCAGCAGTGACAAAAATAGCAACAGAAATTTTCTCTGAAAACCTCTCCATGGCTCGAGAAAGTGCCCAGCCGCCAAGGCTGTGACCGACAAGTACCACTTTCTGATGCCGGGGAAGAGCAGCCATGAAGTCCGACAAAGGACCGATGTAGTCGGAGACAGAGGGAATATCATTCAACTGCCTTGGATCAATCCCAGAAGCAGCCAAGTCAAGAGCTGTGACAGTGTGTCCTAATGATCTTAGCAGTGGCACTACCCTGTACCAAGACCAGGCTCCATGGCATGCCCCATGAACCAACACAAAGTGCTTGCTCTTAGCCTTAGCCTGAGGCCATGGTCTTTCTGAATTTGTTGGATTCACAACTTGGAAGAGAAAGATGAGAACATAAATGAATACCAAAAGCTTCTTTCTTTCCTTCATCTTTTTAGTCTCTTGTTCAAGAGTACTCATAAAGTACACAGATTAATTTACCAACACTAATTTATGTAGCCTACAGAAGCTGTAGATTTTGAAATTAAGCTTTCTTGCCTGCCCCACCAGCTTAGAAGATCAGTACGATAATAAATATCTTATAGATAATAAAAAAAATATCTTTGAAGATATAGTCAACGTGTGACTGAAATTGTTCATAATATATATGTCAAGCATGTGCGTTTACTTTTCAACAGTTGGTTTGAAGCAAAAGTGAAAGAGAAGAAAGTTACCAAACACCGATGTTAATGTTGAAAATTCTATGTATTATTAAGCTTTATTGGGTTTATTTCATCTAGCGTACTATTTGGTTCAACCAACGTATTTAAAGGTGTGGAAAGATTTTCGTGATTGATGGGATAAAATCATTTGAAATATGCCTGAAAAAAAGGTTTTATGGGGCATGAATATGAATATAAAATATAAGTATGATATGATATGAATTTAAAAAGTAATACATGACCAGCTAGGGTTCGTTTATGTACTAGGGATGGATAACCCGTGTCTGAATGTACGATGTAATCTAAGTGAGAAGTGATGAATTTAAGAGAAGAATTTAATGTGAATGATTTTGACGAGAGATATTAGTAGCCGGTAGATGAGTCTATTTGAGATGTGTGAATGAACTTATTGAATCTTGTCTTGTTTTATTTATTCCCTCATTTCTTAAATATCTATCGTTTAATGAAATCAAAACATAATTAATATTTTTTCTTTCAAATTTACCCTTAATTTTTTAATGCATTAGATTACGTGGAGGTTAAATGTCTTTCATATTCCTTTTCTTCCCGATATGTATTAAATAAATATATTTTAGTTTTGTGTAATTATTTTTTACTCATATTAGAGCTATTTAATAGTTTCCTTGATCCCTGTGCAAAAAAACTTTAAACGACAGATATTTAGAAACAGAGGGAGTATAAATATACGGTAGGATGGATGTGTTATCACTTATTAGCATTTATCATATCTTAGGAAAAATTTCAGTCATATCATTTATAATTTATCATATCTTTAAAGATATCTTCTCTATTTTTTGAATTTTCACCGACACCCTCTATATTAAAAGTGTTAATTATAATACAATTTTATTAAATTACCCTTCTACATAAGCATTTTTAATCAGCTCGAATTAAATTTTAATCAACTCCCATTGAATTTTAATCAATCATAATTTTGATACATAAAAAAATATAAATTTTAATCAACAAAAAATTTAAAATGTAAAAAATAAATTTTAATCAAATTGAATAAAATTTTAATCGACACAAATTTTAATAAGAAAAAATATAAATGTGAATTCACTTGAAACAAATTTTAATTGGAACTAACAATTTAGGTAGAGCTCATATTGGCTCGAATTTTAATACATAAAATTAATTAAATTTAATCAGCTCGAATCAAATTTTAATATATAAAAAAATAAATTTTAATCAACTCAACTTTTAATATATAGAAAAATAAATTTTAATTGACTCGAATTTTATGTAGAAAAATTATTTGGTATTTATGTAGTGGTAATTTTGGTATTTTGGATGATTTTTTTTTTTTGGGGTTAGAAATGGTGGTTAATGGTAGGGGTATTTAAATATAAATTAAAAAGGGTGTCAGTGATATTTTAGATATTAAAAGAAACATCTTTAAAGATATAATAAATTAGTAGGGGTGTGAGTGAAAATTTTCCTAATATATATGTCTAAGTATGTGCGTATACTTTTCTGGCAACATTTGGTTTGAAGCAAAGGTGGAAGAGAATAAAGTCACCAAACACAAGAAGACATATTAGTCTTCCGAGCAATGCCAATGACGTTAATGTTGAAAATTCTATGTATTATTAATTCTATGTATTGGGTCCATTTCATCTAGCGTGCTATCTGGTTCAACCAACGTTTTTAAAGGTGTGGAAAGATTTTCATGATTGACGAGATAAAATCATTTCAAATATGCCCGAAAAAAGGTTTAAAATATGAATATAATATGATATGAATAGAATAATGTGACAAAATTTTAAAAAGTAATATATGACTAGCTAGGATATGTCTATGTACTAAGAGTGAGTAACTAGTGTCTGAAAGTTTCGGTTCACCGGATCAACCCGTCAAACCAGGTTTAATAATAATTAACCCTACTTTTTTAAGGTGGTTGTAATTATTCATTTTTTTTGCTCTTTTATGCTTAAACAGATTTTATGTATCAAATATGATATAATAAATATAAATGATTATTTTATTATAACTGATGAGAAAGAAAAAAATTAGAATATATAATTAAAGGGTCCACCCCAAAAATTATTATACATTTCATCCATGAGTGATTTCAGTTTGACTGCAAACTTGTACGTGTTAATCTTTCTTTCTAGGGATCGTGTGCACTGTTCAATTCTTGTGAACATTGCGAAGGTTTAGAACTCGAAAAAAAAATTAGTCAAATGAATAGATATTATGAAGAACCAAATTTGGAAAAACCATGAAAAGCCTATTTTAGCCATTTTTTCTCTTAAGACTATATCCAGTACACGAGACTTTTGTCATTATGAGATTTGAAGAAGGTTAGATGTACGTAATCTTATTCCTGTAAAGAGAAACTGTTTTCACGACTTAAACCCTAAACATCCTCTTATGCCATGCTAGACTTTGACATTACAATTTATTTGAGAAAATTTGACTTTATTTTGTGTAAACGACAATTATATAGTAATCAAATATACTTCTCAGCAATGTCTTGGAGATGAACCGATAACTCGATTGGTTTACCCATCATGACCATGTGATCGGATCCGATTATCTTTCTAACTTCAGTGGGAGGGTTCCTCTCAATCATCCATTTTTGGAAATCCATCTTTATCACTTGATCTTCACTAGCCATGATAAAAACTCTGTTAACCAAACCATATTTTTCGCTCGTTAGCATTAGCTCCTTCGACAGGTCTTCATTACTGTACAAACGTATCGGTCTCAGCAACGTAGTTGCAAGTGTCAAATCCTGTGACAATCATGTCAAACATGATTAGAGCTCTAAAATGGACAAATGGATGAAAATATTCATGATTTTATTAATTAACGTTTCGGAAAATTAGGATGTTACAGTGCAATCGTGTTCATCTTGTGGAGATTGATGGTTGAGATATTGCTTACAATGAAATTTTTTACCAAGAACAAGGAAATAATAATATTTCATTTTTTCACAAAAAATAACTGCGTAAAAAAAATAATGTAAAAATATCAGAAAAAAAATTGTCAATCAAGCCCACCCAAATACACCCATCTCTCAAAATTAAATTTTTTTATGTACTCCTCATTATCCATTTTTCTAAGAGATTGATCATTGTGCATAATATTCTAAAGAAATTGACACACAATCGGATCTAGTCATCATATTTCAGTTAAAATCCAAATTATCAAAGCTCTAATGTCTATTGTTAGCAAAAAAAAATGTATGAATAATACAAATCCTATTTACAACGCAAAAAAAAAATACAAAAACTAACAGAATCAAAGAAATCATTTATGTATTATCTCTCACAAAAACTCTGATAAAATCTCAGAAACTCTCATTTTTTTTACTATCTACTCAATTATTTGTTTGGGTGATCTAACAAACTCATTTATCATTTAAATTTACTAAGGCTAAATACTCTCTTAATTCTACGTTAATTTTGTGACATATTGGCCATATAAAATTATGACTTGTGAGCACTCCGAATAGTTAAAGAGATTTATCCAAATATAAAAATGGAAGTCATTGACGAAAAGTGATCGAGTTTGATCCAAACCAAACCCTTTTTGGTGATCGAGTTTGACGCAAATCAAACCCTTTTTTTGGCGTATTCCTTAATCTTGTCATCCATGCAATTTTGGTGGGAGTTAATCAAATTGTGGTTTCATTTGATACGTTTGATTCAAGAGGAAAGTCATATACGGCTAGGATGACTTTGTTTCAATTAACGCGTTGGATTCAATAGTTGGACAGAGTTATCAAAATCACTGGTGGCCAACACATAGGCCCTACTAAACCTGTATGTCTACCAATATACAAAATACCAAAGAACTATCCACAATTTATATACACAAATACCCCTAAATTTTCTAAAAAGTTTCAGTGGGGGCAATATCCTAAAAGTTTGAAAATTTTAAATACATCTCAAAGGTTTTTAAAATTGCAGTGGGGGCAGTTGCCCCCACTGTAGATCCGCCCCTGGTTTTCAAGCTCACCAAAAGTATGCATTTGAAACGAAATTTTGATCATTGACCAAGAATTATGAGCGACTCTTTATTTGTTTAGCAGTTTTGTCCTGCTTACCTCAATGGGGCTGAGCTGATACAAATTTGTTGCTGAGAACAAGGGGCCGAATAGCAAGGCGGTTGGAGGGTTGTTAGGTCCATTACCATATGTGTAACGAATGTCCAGCGGAGGACCTTGTCTTCTCATCCTCTGAAAAATGTCCAAGAAGAAGAAGA
Source organism: Ilex paraguariensis (assembly GCA_963454935.2). Lineage (NCBI taxonomy): Eukaryota > Viridiplantae > Streptophyta > Magnoliopsida > Aquifoliales > Aquifoliaceae > Ilex > Ilex paraguariensis. The sequence continues at coordinate 336,269 of CAUOFW020002059.1, forward strand.
AATTTCAACCAGTGACTATTAGAGTTGTCAATGGGCCGTGTCGCGTCGTGTTAAAATTTGTATAGTTAAGTTCATGTCATGTATATAAGTCAGAGTTGTCAATACCTCTTGCTCAAGGGTGGAAATATTGAGAGTTGGACCGGGCGTTAAAGCAGAGATAAAAACAGCAACAGAAATTTTTTCTGGAAACCTCTCCATGGCTCGAGAAAGCGCCCAGCCGCCAAGGCTGTGACCGACAAGTACCACTTTCTGATGCCGGGGAAGAGCAGCCATGAAGTCCGACAAAGGACCGATGTAGTCGGAGACAGAGGGAATATCTTTCAACTGCCTTGGATCAATCCCAGAAGCAGCCAAGTCAAAAGCTGTGACAGTGTGTCCTAATGATCTTAGCAGTGGCACTAACCTGTACCAAGACCAGGCTCCATGGCATGCCCCATGAACCAACACAAAGTGCTTGCTCTTAGCCTTAGCCTGAGGCCATGGTCTTTCTGAATTTGTTGGATTCACAATTTGGAAGAGAAAGATGAGAACATAAATGAATACCAAAAGCTTCTTTCTTTCCTTCATCTTTTTAGACTCTTGTTCAAGAGTCACAAAGCACACAGATTAATTTACCGACACAAATTATATAGCCCACCGAAGCTGTAGATTTTGAAATTATGCTTTCACCAAAGCCAGAGCAGGCCTGCCCCACCAGCTTAGAAGATCAGTTTGATTTTTTTGGACCTAACTACTACGGTTTGGTGGGGGGTTTGGTAGAAAAGGTACCTTTTACCTTTCTTTGTTTATTATTATTATTATTATTATTATTATTTATCATTTTCACCGATCATTAGGAGGGTCAAAATATGACACGACTTCTTAACACGTGGAATTAGAAAATTTACGTCTTCCTTAAACCACCCATTTTATAAATAAGTAAACTTGATACGATTAATAAACGAATAGGTATGAATGAAGTCAATCACAAAAATACACAATATAAATCGTTTATATATCGATTATACACAATTCATATAAAATACAAACTCGATATAATACAACTCGTTAAACACAAATTAATAAACGAATTGAATAAAAATAAAATATTTTTTGACACGATCTCGCTAAAATCAACAAAAACTCACTCCATCCAATAAGATTGACAAGCCTGAGGCATAAACACACAAGTAACAAGGGTAGGTAACCAGGGCCGGTTCAATAGCACTAAAAAAAAAACTTGGGCTTTAGGCCCAAATTTTTAGGTACATTACTAATTTATAAAAAAATTAAATCCTTTAAATTTTAAACCCTAAAAAAAAGTCCCAAATTTTTAGGTACATTACTAATTTATAAAAAAATTAAATCCTTTAAATTTTAAACCCTAAAAAAAAGTCCCAAAATTTTAGGTACATTACTAATTTATAAAAAAATTAAATCCTTTAAATTTTAAACCCTAAAAAAAAGTCCCAAAATATTAAGTACAATCAACTTTTTTATTGTAATAATTTGGATTCATGATTCAATTCATAACATTAAAAATCTAAAAATCATAATTTAAAAAAATAAAAAATATTCAAAAATCAACTTATATTTACCTCTACTTTGTGTGTGTGTAAAATTAGTACAAAACATTAAAAAAAAGAAGTTAAAATTAAACTCTCTTTCTGATAAAAAACAAAAACAAAAGTTAAAATATTTTTTTCAGTAACACTAGAACGTCCTTCTTCGGTCTCTCTCTCATACAATAAATTGAAAATAATTTATTTATTTTTAAATTAATAAAAAAAATAAAAAAAATATTATTTAAATGTTTTTGCTTTAAGCCTCCAATTGGCTTAAGCCACCCCTGTAGGTAACTTGGGAGAACATGGTACTTTAAAACTTATTTTTTAGTATTGATTTTTAATGTTTTTCATTTTTTTCAACATTCAAGATGAACCCTTCTTAATTTTTCAAGTTCAAACTTTCTGATTAAGTTCAAACTTCCAAACACGCCTCAAGCATTCTTAGTTTCGCAAAACAAACAATTAGGCCGGAATAAAGAGAGAGTCAAGTAAATCCATAGAATGATAAGAACAAAGGTTCATTTTCTCAATCCAATGCCAATTCTATCTTCTTCCCTTCTGAAAAACACTGGAAAAATAGATTGCTCAACATCTGGGAATTGATGTTTGTCCAACAATGACACCAAGTTGTAGAGGAGAATGTTTCTTCCATTTATTGGAAGAGTGCAAACTCGTCGATAAAACAATTGAGTTTCATGGCACCCATTTAAAAATCCAACTATTTACAAAAATAGAAGTGAAAACACAATGAATCTATATATGCTTGCATCCAGAATTTTCAATTTCTCAAGCAGCAGGCATTGAGGTTGAAAGAACGACGTAAGACAGGTATTGGAGTCCATCCTGAATTTTACCCATGGCTGTGGTACGATCAACACGAAGATTCTCAGAGAAAGCATTGGCCTTTTCCTGAATTGATTTCTGTGGAAGAGCTTTATCTGCATCGGCAATAGCGCCTTTAATGGCTGCCACATACACTTCCGCTACATCTGATATGCCTGAGCAATAAATTGAGATTAAGATTAAGACTATCTTTCTTAGTTATATAAACCTCTGCTCATGTTGTTCAACAGCACCTTCTTGTTAGACCAATCATATCTACAGCCAAAAGTAAAAATGCCAGAACCCAGATTGCAATGAAGGAGGAGTTTGTCAGCTACACGAGCAATATGGAGAGGAAAGTTCAAAGGTCACAAATACTTTGGACACCTGATATGATCTGTAACATCAGGTTAGTTATCTAGAAAAACACCAGATTCACACCTTCTAAGGTACAATACAGAGTCGCAACAAGAATGTCTCAGATACCTAAACCATCATACCTTCAGTTAAAAAACCAGATCCTAGGTCAACATTTTATATTTGAATAACCACAATCATGATTCAGCCATTCTCTGAATGATATTTGATCACTTGCAATTCCTTCAACTCATGGCAATTACCAGATTGATATTATACCCAGCGCATGTTTTTTATTAATCATGACCAAGGGCCCAGCAATTCCCCAAAATAGTAGGCATGAAGACATCCATAATTGATCTTCTAAAATAACAGTTAAGTGAAACAGTAAATCATAGTTGGGTAATAACATTTCAAGCGAGGTTAAAAAGTTTCAAATCAGCAAAACGCAACAATTCCAATGACATAACAAAGAAGGAGAACTGAAATAACTGACCTGTAATAAAACTGTTGGAAACTGCTTCGACATTTCCAGTCATTGACTGTGCCTTGGTACGGATTATCTTAGCCTTTTCTACCGAATCCCCCGGCCAGTCAATATTCAACATATCTTGGTCCTCAACTTTGTTTGCATTAGATATGATGGATTTCCCAAGCATCAAAAGTTGAGATACCGCAAAACAACACATTTCTGAAAGTCTCTGCACACATCCATTTTGATTTCATGTCAGTTACGTCTGTTACAGTTCCATTGTTGGTTATCCAATAATTCCAGAAAAAGTCCCAGATAAAACCCAAAAATCTGCGTACATGAACACCCTCTGAGTGAATAGAATCTAGTCTGCCAGCAGTTCTTTGAATCACATCATTTGGAGCAAGTCCTGCTAACGCATTTGCAAAGCTGCAAAACATATAAGGAAAGTGTTTAGCAAGTGATCCTTATTGCAAATTCCAGGATTTTGGCAAAAAGTGTCCAAGATATGTGGGAACTTGGAAGATATGAGACAGAACAAGAAGAAAAATGCAGTCAACAATTCATGGTTGTTGATGCATCCAAATGAAGAGGCCCAAAAACTCTCATACTAATTTGGGAGGCTTTAACATTTCCAATGTGGGACAAGCTTTGACTTCATCAATCCCACTCCTAAACCTTTGACCAAATTTCCAAAAACCACATCAGACCCTCAATCATCCTATGCCGTTTCAGCCATATTAAGAACTCAAAATAAGAGATGTGAAACGAGTAACTCTCCTGAAAGTAAATACTATTAGATTTTGGTAATCAGAACTAAGTCAAAATTATAACTTATCTTACTATGGCTAAGAATTAAAGCAAGGGATTTCCATGTAGAAGTAATACACGAATGTCCACTTATATTGCTTGAGCCCCATTGCACATAAAAATAATGTTATACACACAACGTGTTACGTATTCTAAGTATCTACATGTGCTTGCATAATTTCGGAATTTCAAGACTGAAATAAAATATAATAACAATTTGAAGGGTAAAAAATACAATAACATTTGAAGGGTACAAAATGGCACCGACTAATGTGGAACCCATATANACGTGTTACGTATTCTAAGTATCTACCTGTGCTTGCATAATTTCGGAATTTCAAGACTGAAACAAAATATAATAACAATTTGAAGGGTAAAAAATACAATAACATTTGAAGGGTACAAAATGGCACCGACTAATGTGGAACCCATATATAAAATTTTCAGCAACTAAGTTTAGGCATGCAATACACTGCCAAAGACAATAAGAGCTGCCTGGGAAGCCCAACAGACAGAACAGGACAAATATGATTGGAGCAATGCTAGGGATCCCAAATAGAATGCCTAATCACTCTGGACCCGTGGATCTGTGGGTCCCGTGAACTCTTTTCAACGGGACCTATTCATTTGGGATCCATAGTATTTTCCATATGATCGTGATTATTTTCAAATTTGGTGTTGTGAGTTGTCTTTAATGTNCGGAACAATGCTAGGGATTCCAAATAGAATGCCTAATCACTCTGGACCCGTGGATCTGTGGGTCCCGTGAACTCTTTTCAACGGGACCTATTCATTTGGGATCCCAAATTTGGGATCCATAGTATTTTCCATATGATCGTGATTATTTTCAAATTTGGTGTTGTGAGTTGTCTTTAATGTAAGTCAGTTCAGATATTAACAAAAACTCACAACAGAAACCAGATTGAAAGAATCGAGCCACTTGTTGAGTTGAATTTTCCTTACTAGCCGGACTACCAGATACAGTGTTTACAATATTGGTTTGTCCAGGTATAAAGTTTCACTCGTAGATCCTTTTGGAACTGAAAAAAAAAAAAGGCCTGATGGGATATGATGAATACCAAATGCAATGGGATAGAAATAACAAAATTACTGCCCACCCCAAACATTGTCCCCATCATGTTGGCAAGCACGTGTTGCGCCAACTCAGTATATAAGCAGAGTAGGGTTNAAATCACAAAATTACTGCCCACCCCAAACATTGTCCCCATCATGTTGGCAAGCACGTGTTGCNGGCCTGATGGGATATGATGAATACCAAATGCAATGGGATAGAAATAACAAAATTACTGCCCACCCCAAACATTGTCCCCATCATGTTGGCAAGCACGTGTTGCGCCAACTCAGTATATAAGCAGAGTAGGGTTCCAAAATGAAGGGAGAGCGGGAAGGAGAAGATTGTATAAGGCTAGATTACCCTGCAGCCAATTCAGCAGCCTTGCTAACACTAGAATCGTGCAAATTCTTCATCTCATCAATATTGCCCTCAGTACTGTTCTCAACTTTCTTCCCTTTTTCTGACTCTATAGCATTTCCATCGGTTTCAGAACTTAAATTGAACATTTGTTGGACCTGCTTAAGCTTTCCATCATAGACAGACTTTTGCTCAGACGACAACTTCAATTTCCTTCGATTGAATAGCAATGCATAATGGTTGGACAATGCCTCCAGTTCCTGATAGTTGTCAGTATTCAAAAGCCATGAGCAACCACTCAAACTGGCAATTGCATATTGAAATATTATTCAACGGGAAAGAGAACTGACCTCTAACTGCTCAGGACCACCATATATGTAGAAGCACCGATCAAATGAGACCTCCTCAAACAGCTGATCTTCATCTACTTGCTCTTCAGCTTCTTTGGTATCTTTATCAACTTCCATTCCAGTTTCTGAGATCAAAAGATCCATGGTTTCCTTACCAACAAGCTCAAGCACTTGCATTCCCTTTGCAGTAAGAGCTTTTCCAGACTGTAAAACGAAGACTAGGATAAGCAATTATGACAAATTTAAAACATTATAAGGAGTGCATTTCAAACCTCTATTAAAGATGGTGCAACAGAACCAGCAGCCCCAGGTAGAGCACCGTGCTGAATAGTTTCAGCAAGATTTGCAGCAGAATTCTCAAGCCTAAAAATATAGACCAAAAATCATGCTATCAAAAATGACTATCATAGGCAAAGAGAGAATTGGTTGTGATCCTACAATAATCTAAAAATCTGAAAAACAGAAATCTATTCGGTCATTATTAATCCATCAGAGAATAATCTAAACAGTTAAAATAAGCACTTATGCAATACCACAGAACACAATACAAGTGCAATAGTGAAGAGAGAATTAGAATAGAATAAATGGTTTACTGAACCTTGCAAACTTATCAAGGTCAAGTTAACAATAGATCAACAATTTATTTGGCATGTACAGATGCAGTTCAAACTCATCAAACTAACAACAACATCCTGGAAATATCAATCAAGAATAATGTTGTCAAGATGTGGATTACAGACATTGGATGACCACCAAGGTGGCATGATTATGGCCAAGAAGGTGACAAACTGCAATGGCCAAACTAAACATTAATCTTGTCCAACACAGCATGAACATTGTCAGACACATAACCAAGAGTAGCATCCAATTAAGAACAGATCCCTTTCCTATGAACACCTTCCCCATGTTACCCTCTTCACCTATTACTATGTTACACTTACACTGCAAAGGTAGTAAAACATGCATAAATATTACTTCCATGTGAGCTTCATTCTCCACGAATGTAGTGATGAATAAATCTCATGACAGCTTAGCCATGTCCCTGTGACCAAGGATTTGTAAACTAGATAAAGCTGAAACCTAGACACATACAGTCACTCATTCTAATGCAAACCAAAGTCCAAAATCAAAAGTGGCCAAAGAGAGCTACCAACTAGATTGGGCCATCGGATTCAAATAACAAATGGTTAATCAACATGTCTGATGGGAACCACCTTGAAGTAATTCAGAAACCTGGATCAAATACAACACAAAAGCAAGCTCCACTTAATGGGAAAGGATCCTAAAGGACCTAAACAACAAAGAATCACTTGTGAAGCCAAAGTCACTCCAGACAGCTAAACAATGAACTTCAGGTTACTTCAATGTCACGCAGTCTAAAGCTCTACCAAGTTAACATGTCATCATACACCTGGGGCTAAGATTGCATAATTGTGTGTTAGACTTATTTCACTTGACAAGATGGCAGGAAGTGATAGGTACATTTATGTCACCTAAAAAGATGGCAGGAAGTGGTACATCTGTATATTCCTCTTGCATTACAGGGTCGGAATCATTCTTCATCTCACCTCTCTGGTGTCATAATTTGCTGCTGTAAACTGTGGCTAAATGGATCTGGTGTGCATCTTAGAAAAGATAACTAGGTACATAAAGCTATCATTTTTCTACTGTAGGTCCTCAACAACTTAAAGGTGATCACAAGTTCAATTACTATATTCTGTCAAAAGAGTCCTAGATGCTCAGTGCTATGATTTTCTATGGTGCATTCTTTAGAATATGAAGTATTTGTTAATTGTCTATAAAAGCAAATTAAAAGTTCTCTACTATTTTTTTAGGGGTAAGTTTCTAAACCCCCAGCAACCCCGCCACCCGNGCGCCAACTCAGTATATAAGCAGAGTAGGGTTCCAAAATGAAGGGAGAGCGGGAAGGAGAAGATTGTATAAGGCTAGATTACCCTGCAGCCAATTCAGCAGCCTTGCTAACACTAGAATCGTGCAAATTCTTCATCTCATCAATATTGCCCTCAGTACTGTTCTCAACTTTCTTCCCTTTTTCTGACTCTATAGCATTTCCATCGGTTTCAGAACTTAAATTGAACATTTGTTGGACCTGCTTAAGCTTTCCATCATAGACAGACTTTTGCTCAGACGACAACTTCAATTTCCTTCGATTGAATAGCAATGCATAATGGTTGGACAATGCCTCCAGTTCCTGATAGTTGTCAGTATTCAAAAGCCATGAGCAACCACTCAAACTGGCAATTGCATATTGAAATATTATTCAACGGGAAAGAGAACTGACCTCTAACTGCTCAGGACCACCATATATGTAGAAGCACCGATCAAATGAGACCTCCTCAAACAGCTGATCTTCATCTACTTGCTCTTCAGCTTCTTTGGTATCTTTATCAACTTCCATTCCAGTTTCTGAGATCAAAAGATCCATGGTTTCCTTACCAACAAGCTCAAGCACTTGCATTCCCTTTGCAGTAAGAGCTTTTCCAGACTGTAAAACGAAGACTAGGATAAGCAATTATGACAAATTTAAAACATTATAAGGAGTGCATTTCAAACCTCTATTAAAGATGGTGCAACAGAACCAGCAGCCCCAGGTAGAGCACCGTGCTGAATAGTTTCAGCAAGATTTGCAGCAGAATTCTCAAGCCTAAAAATATAGACCAAAAATCATGCTATCAAAAATGACTATCATAGGCAAAGAGAGAATTGGTTGTGATCCTACAATAATCTAAAATCTGAAAAACAGAAATCTATTCGGTCATTATTAATCCATCAGAGAATAATCTAAACAGTTAAAATAAGCACTTATGCAATACCACAGAACACAATACAAATGCAATAGTGAAGAGAGAATTAGAATAGAATAAATGGTTTACTGAACCTTGCAAACTTATCAAGGTCAAGTTAACAATAGATCAACAATTTATTTGGCATGTATAGATGCAGTTCAAACTCATCAAACTAACAACAACATCCTGGAAATATCAATCAAGAATAATGTTGTCAAGATGTGGATTACAGACATTGGATGACCACCAAGGTGGCATGATTATGGCCAAGAAGGTGACAAACTGCAATGGCCAAACTAAACATTAACCTTGTCCAACACAGCATGACCATCGTCAGACACATAACCAAGAGTAGCATCCAATTAAGAACAGATCCCTTTCCTATGAACACCTTCCCCATGTTACCCTCTTCACCTATTACTATGTTACACTTACACTGCAAAGGTAGTAAAACATGCATAAATATTACTTCCATGTGAGCTTCATTCTCCACGAATGTAGTGATGAATAAATCTCATGACAGCTTAGCCATGTCCCTGTGACCAAGGATTTGTAAACTAGATAAAGCTGAAACCTAGACACATACAGTCACTCATTCTAATGCAAACCAAAGTCCAAAATCAAAAGTGGCCAAAGAGAGCTACCAACTAGATTGGGCCATCGGATTCAAATAACAAATGGTTAATCAACATGTCTGATGGGAACCACCTTGAAGTAATTCAGAAACCTGGATCAAATACAACACAAAAGCAAGCTCCACTTAATGGGAAAGGATCCTAAAGGACCTAAACAACAAAGAATCACTTGTGAAGCCAAAGTCACTCCAGACAGCTAAACAATGAACTTCAGGTTACTTCAATGTCACGCAGTCTAAAGCTCTACCAAGTTAACATGTCATCATACACCTGGGGCTAAGATTGCATAATTGTGTGTTAGACTTATTTCACTTGACAAGATGGCAGGAAGTGATAGGTACATTTATGTCACCTAAAAAGATGGCAGGAAGTGGTACATCTGTATATTCCTCTTGCATTACAGGGTCGGAATCATTCTTCATCTCACCTCTCGGGTGTCATAATTTGCTGCTGTAAACTGTGGCTAAATGGATCTGGTGTGCATCTTAGAAAAGATAACTAGGTACATAAAGCTATCATTTTTCTACTGTAGGTCCTCAACAACTTAAAGGTGATCACAAGTTCAATTACTATATTCTGTCAAAAGAGTCCTAGATGCTCAGTGCTATGATTTTCTATGGTGCATTCTTTAGAATATGAAGTATTTGTTAATTGTCTATAAAAGCAAATTAAAAGTTCTCTACTATTTTTTTAGGGGTAAGTTTCTAAACCCCCAGCAACCCCGCCACCCGAAAAAAAGGAGGTCGCTGTGACAGGAATAGTGAAACAGTAGCCAAATAGCAATAGAACCTATAATAGTATCACTGAGTCAGGTATAATCCATAACACCGCGACACACTCTCTTCAACTAGCTAAGTAGCGACTAGTGTTTTTTCGTGTGTGCATAAGCAATGATCTACAAACTAGATTCAAAATTTGAGCCACTAACAGACATACTTGTGANTGAAAAAAAGGAGGTCGCTGTGACAGGAATATTGAAACAGTAGCCAAATAGCAATAGAACCCATAATAGTATCACTGAGTCAGGTATAATCCATAACACCGCGACACACTCTCTTCAACTAGCTAAGTAGCGACTAGTGTTTTTTCGTGTGTGCATAAGCAATGATCTACAAACTAGATTCAAAATTTGAGCCACTAACAGACATACTTGTGAACTAAATCAGAGCCCCCTTTCCATGCATTTCCAAAGGCCTGCCAAGCTCCTGAGGCAAAATACTCCACAGAATTGTCAAGCACCTTTATACCCTGCACATATTGAAAGATTAGAAGCACCGTCAAACTTGATGAAAAGAAGAAGATCAACTATTAAGTCTGGATATAAAANTCTCCACAGAATTATCAAGCACCTTTATACCCTGCACATATTGAAAGATTAGAAGCACTGTCAAACTTGATGAAAAGAAGAAGATCAACTATTAAGTCTGGATATAAAATACTTCATTATGAATAAGATCCGACAAAAGTTACTAAGTGATGCAATTGCTATCCTTAAAAAGAGCATTAAAAAGAAGAAGAAAAAAAGCAGAANACTCCACAGAATTGTCAAGCACCTTTATACCCTGCACATATTGAAAGATTAGAAGCACCGTCAAACTTGATGAAAAGAAGAAGATCAACTATTAAGTCTGGATATAAAATACTTCANTCTTGTCCAACACAGCATGAACATTGTCAGACACATAACCAAGAGTAGCATCCAATTAAGAACAGATCGCTTTCCTATGAACACCTTCCCCATGTTACCCTCTTCACCTATTACTATGTTACACTTACACTGCAAAGGTAGTAAAACATGCATAAATATTACTTCCATGTGAGCTTCATTCTCCACGNCATTATGAATAAGATCCGACAAAAGTTACTAAGTGATGCAATTGCTATCCTTAAAAAGAGCATTAAAAAGAAGAAGAAAAAAAAGCAGAAATTCAAAGGCCACATTAATGCCTTCAGATGAGATTTTCATCTGAGAGAGCAAGAGAGGGAGGAGCTTTTACATATTCATGCTTCACAAGTGTACCTAAGAACCCAATTATACCAGCTAAANGCAGAAATTCAAAGGCCACATTAATGCCTTCAGATGAGATTTTCATCTGAGAGAGCAAGAGAGGGAGGGGCTTTTACATATTCATGCTTCACAAGTGTACCTAAGAACCCAATTATACCAGCTAAATCACCTTTTGAGGACCAAATAAGCTGAATTGCAACACCAAACTGCATCCCCAAGTATCAGACATACAAACAACGTAATTGAAGTTAACTTGCCTGACCGAGTAATGAATCCTCACTAGCTTTCTCCAGTTTATCCAAAGCATCCTTGCGCCGCTTATCATTCTCGTCATCACTTACTTCTTCAACTGCAGATGCTTCTGTAGCATCCTCCTTGGAAGATTCTGGGTCTTCATCAATGTTTTGCATGTCAGCAATGTTCTTTGCTGCTGTCTTAGCAACCTCGACAGCCTGCATCCACAAGAACACAACTCAGGAAAACAGCAAAGAATTCTAACTAGGACACTGCATAGATGGTGATGAGTGTCAAAACATGAAGCATAGAAAGAAATTTAGAGGCATAAGTGCATCCAGGCTCCCTTAGCATCACATGAAACATATAACGAAAAAGCTGACGGGTAATGCAATAGCATTTGTTATGGATAGACTCCAGAGTAAGTGATAACCACTATGTACTTCAATATTCATGTCCCCTCTCCCAACAACATCCTTCCAAAATCTCTGGTAGGGGAAAACACTACCAATGTTTAAAATTGCTCTTGGGGGGGGGGCCTTCATCTACCAACTCAACCCCCACCCTAAAGGAACAGGTCATACCATCTTGAGTTCTTACCAAACTGAATTTCTAGTAAATCAACAGAGATGCACACATAAAAAGTGAACTGCATGCAAAGCCTAAAAGTGAAAATGTCAATAGTTTCATTAAGCTCAAATTTACAGCAAACAAGATATTTATTTTAGAATTAAAGTTCATGCAGTGAATGTTCAATTAGTAAATTTCCACTATGCGAACTTACCAGTAAGTGAGAACATCAGCTAATGAACTCAAAGTTACCAGAAAAAAAATGCAGATCATCTACACTTTAGTAGAACAAAGATGCTATCGTGAACATGCAATGCAGTGCATAGCACAAGGACGAAATGAAAATCACAATGTGCAGTCTAACATTGTGTACTGATTGGTAGTTACATTTATTACTAGGATTTCCCCAACAAGAGAATGATGCTAATAGAGAGCACCTGAAAACCCACATTAATAACATTAACAACTACAACTCGATATATTTGCATTCAATTTCCAGCAAGATTATACGTATAAGATTAAGTCACTCTTTAATTAGCAATCTAATGCTCATTAACCATAAACCAGATTGTAGATCTAACAATACCTAATCAAGACATGTTCAATACAAACTAAACCCAAAACTCACACTGAACTCAATCCAGTCATTTTTATTTCAATTCTCGTGCCCTAATCCGACAACCAGCATTTTAGCCCACATTATTCCTCTACATTTTCTCAGCAATCAAACAAACATAGAACAAAATAAAAGAAACAAAAAACAACATGCAATTTAAAGAAACTTCCAAGAATGAATATCAAGATAATAATGAGAGAAAGGAGAGATATACATTGCGAGAGATCTCCTCGGCCGCAGTAGTAGCAGCCTTTTGAAGATCTGAGAGATAAGACAATGGAGAGAAACCCCAACCGCCCCATCCACCGCCTTGTTTTGCTGTTGTCGGAGATGGCGGTGGTTGTGATGCTGTTTCGCTCACTGTTTCTTCCTCCGGCCTTATCTCTTCCTCCGGCGACTTCTTCGTGTTCTCCGCCATTACCCGAAACACAATTTCAACTTCCCAATTCTCTTAGCTATGTAATTGGGTACTCAGAAACTTCAAATAATTGTAGAATTTTTTCAACTTTTTGGAGGGTTTTCTTCTCTTCTCTCGCAGTCTGGTGTGTTGATATGTGACAGTTGATCTGCTTTAAGCTTCGCTTCTTTCACTTGAAANCAGAATTTTTTCAACTTTTTGGAGGGTTTTCTTCTCTTCTCTCGCAGTTTGGTGTGTTGATATGTGACAGTTGATCTGCTTTAAGCTTCGCTTCTTTCACTTGAAATCGGGATGAAAGAGAAAAACCATTTCATTTGTTATGCTTCAAGGCCGGGTACAAGGCAAAAGGTTCTTAAAACGACGTCGTGTAGCATTTTCTTTGTCTTTATCTTCGTCTTTTGCAATTAGGGCCCATTTGGATGGACCCAAATCTAACCTTAGTATTTTTCCTTTCAATAAATAACACAATTAGTCAATTTGGTCATTAAACTTTTAAATTATCCTAATTTAATTTATTAATTATTAATTTTGTATCAATTAATTTCTTTTATATGTTTCCACCGTTTGATCAATCGGAGATTAATTCAATCTAATCTATTTCAAGCATTTGCTTAGAAAAGTTTTATCAAACAAAATAATTATTAATTCTTAGAAGGGAAAATTATATTTTATACCTTCAAAGATTAAATTTTTTATTTTATACCCTAAATATATTAAAAATATTACAATGTGATCATTTTGCTAACTTCTATTTCTTATTCTGTCAAAAACCACGACATGGGCATTGACAGAATGAGTAACGGAAGGACTAAATTGCAACATTTTTAATACATTCAAAGTACAATAAGAAAAATCTAATCTTTAAAGATACAAACCAAGAATTCTTAAATTTTTTAGGGTAGAAAGTGAAATTCACCCTTCTTAGAGAAGAATAATATAATTGCTTTATTCTAAGTATAAAATAGTTTTTCTCTGAATATCTTATGTTAATCTGTCAATACATATAACTATGTTCTTCGAACACGTTTGTTGTTTATAAGTTTTCCTCAATCCTTGCTAAAAGGAAAAATTAAAACACATCAGAACCAACGAGCACAGTATGCAATCTTGTATAAAAAAATATCACTTCCATTCACTAATCCTCTCAGATTCATCTTATTTATTCAAAAAAAATGTGAAAAGAACAAGAACATTCTGTTCACGCGAGCAAGTTCTGGCAACAACTTGGATGTATATTCCTAGGTTTCTAGTGAAAACACCTAGGAATATACAAACTAACATCCTTCAAACTATAACCCTCTTTTGTTGAGCCTGTCAAGATTGCTCAACATAGACGAGCACTTAGGCTTCTCTAAGCCCATCTAGGACAGACATGGATGATCCAGTTGGTACTTGGCTAATATTGTTTTTCTGTCTTATGCTTATTCTCTTGAGCATCTACAGAACAATTAGATTGATACTCACCAGAGTTGCTACAATGAGGGCAAAATCGAGCGAGGGCAAAGTAACCAACACAACTCCAATGTCATTGCTCGAGGTCAAGCTGTCACTCCCTACGAAGATTATATTTGGCGATGCAGCCATTGCACAGAAGTATGATGCAGCAGAACTGGCTCAACTGTCCAAGATTAGGCTTGGTGAAGGAACCTTAGGTACCTTGTATAAAGTTGTTCTTAACTGTGGCTCTATCATTACAATGAGAAAGATCCGAGATGGTTTGGTTAGTACTGCTGATCTCGAGTTTTGGATCAAGTTCTTTGGCGGATTAAGTGATGAATGGCTCTTGCCAATGCAGTTCAGTTTATGGTATGGTGGGGAAGCTTTTGTTATACATGAGTATTTGTGCTTAGGGAGCCTTGAGGAGCTATTACATGGTGAGAACAAATTCTTATAGCTTTCTTCCTTTTGTTTTTTTTTTTTCATCTTCTAAATCTCAACACCTAATGATTTATGGTTCTGTTTTTTGGGGTATTCAGTAGTAGCTTTAAGGCATGACCATTTTTTTTCCGATAAGAAATAGAAATTTTCATCGAAAATAGTTACAAAATAAAAGGAAGTGGAATAGAAATCAACCAAGTATTACAATAAACAAGAAAAAATAAAGAAATAATCAAAGAAAATAGAGAGACTTTCTTAGCTACATGTTGCAATCCAACATCGATGAATTGAGTAAAAAAGGTTCTGGAACTCTTCAGAAGTAGTTGTANTCAAGCATTTGCTTAGAAAAGTTTTATCAAACAAAATAATTATTAATTCTTAGAAGGGAAAATTATATTTTATACCTTCAAAGATTAAATTTTTTATTTTATACCCTAAATATATTAAAAATATTACAATGTGATCATTTTGCTAACTTCTATTTCTTATTCTGTCAAAAACCACGACATGGGCATTGACAGAATGAGTAACGGAAGGACTAAATTGCAACATTTTTAATACATTCAAAGTACAATAAGAAAAATCTAATCTTTAAAGATACAAACCAAGAATTCTTAAATTTTTTAGGGTAGAAAGTGAAATTCACCCTTCTTAGAGAAGAATAATATAATTGCTTTATTCTAAGTATAAAATAATTTTTCTCTGAATATCTTATGTTAATCTGTCAATACATATAACTATGTTCTTCGAACACGTTTGTTGTTTATAAATTTTTCTCAATCCTTGCTAAAAGGAAAAATTAAAACACATCAGAACCAACCAGCACAGTATGCAATCTTGTATAAAAAAATATAACTTCCATTCACTAATCCTCTCAGATTCATCTTATTTATTCAAAAAAAATGTGAAAAGAACAAGAACATTCTGTTCACGCGAGCAAGTTCTGGCAACAACTTGGATGTATATTCCTAGGTTTCAAGTGAAAACACCTAGGAATATACAAACTAACATCCTTCAAACTATAACCCTCTTTTGTTGAGCCTGTCAAGATTGCTCAACATAGACCAGCACTTAGGCTTCTCTAAGCCCATCTAGGACAGACATGGATGATCCAGTTGGAACTTGGCTAATATTGTTTTTCTGTCTTATGCTTATTCTCTTGAGCATCTACAGAACAATTAGATTGATACTCACCAGAGTTGCTACAATGAGGGCAAAATCGAGCGAGGGCAAAGTAACCAACACAACTCCAATGTCATTGCTCGAGGTCAAGCTGTCACTCCCTACGAAGATTATATTTGGCGATGCAGCCATTGCACAGAAGTATGATGCAGCAGAACTGGCTCAACTGTCCAAGATTAGGCTTGGTGAAGGAACCTTAGGTACCTTGTATAAAGTTGTTCTTAACTGTGGCTCTATCATTACAATGAGAAAGATCCGAGATGGTTTGGTTAGTACTGCTGATCTCGAGTTTTGGATCAAGTTCTTTGGCGGATTAAGTGATGAATGGCTCTTGCCAATGCAGTTCAGTTTATGGTATGGTGGGGAAGCTTTTGTTATACATGAGTATTTGTGCTTAGGGAGCCTTGAGGAGCTATTACATGGTGAGAACAAATTCTTATAGCTTTCTTCCTTTTGTTTTTTTTTTTTCATCTTCTAAATCTCAACACCTAATGATTTATGGTTCTGTTTTTTGGGGTATTCAGTAGTAGCTTTAAGGCATGACCATTTTTTTTCCGATAAGAAATAGAAATTTTCATCGAAAATAGTTACAAAATAAAAGGAAGTGGAATAGAAATCAACCAAATATTACAATAAACAAGAAAAAATAAAGAAATAATCAAAGAAAATAGAGAGACTTTCTTAGCTACATGTTGCAATCCAACATCGATGAATTGAGTAAAAAAGGTTCTGGAACTCTTCAGAAGTAGTTGTACATACAAAGGCCAAGAACTTTATCTCATAGAAACTTCTCAACCTCATTTTTATCTTCGAAAATTATACGATTTCTTTCTATCCATATTACCCAAAAAAGCATCATTTTCACAAACTCCGAGTGTGGAAGCGCTACTTCTCGTCCTGATTCCACTAATATCTGCCCTTTTTACAAGCTTCAAAGTATTATTCATAAGTTATTTTTAAAAGAAACAGCAAATGTCTGCTTTAAAAGGCCACCAGAAGATTCAAAAAAGGCAAATTTGATCCTATTTTTGTCAAATCTGAACTGGATTTTCACCTATATTTATCATTCCTTGAAATTGCATCAAATGCATAGTCAAGGATGATACAAGCTTAACTTTCTCTTCTTACAATTAATGCAGGAAGTGAAGGAGTCCAATTCACTCCTTTAAACTGGAAAATTCGTCTCCAAATAGCTCTCAGTGCAGCCAAGGCAGTGGCTGCAATTCATATCAGAGTGACAAAAACCGGTAAAGGTCTCATTTGTGGGGTGATCAAGGCCTCCAATGTTCTGATCAAGATTGACTTTTATGCATGTCTTTCCAGCTACGAAACGCCTTATTTGGTATCCCCATCGACAATCATCAGAAGAAATCCTGGCCGCATAGCACCAGAATTAGCACTGCCCCAAAGCAACCCGAGACTCTTCACACATAAGTCCGATGTTTATAGCTTTGGAATCCTTTTGTTAGAGCTTATTACAGGGAAAAAGCCTTCTGTGACTAACTTAGGAGAGTATGTGAAAGAGAAACTTAAAAGGGAAGGATTGAAAGGTGTGTCTGATAAGAGAATGGTAGATGTGAAGGAAAATGTGGCTGATATGATTAACATTGCAGGGCTTTGTCTTTCAAATAATCCAAAGAAAAGGCCTTCGATGGATAGAGTGGTGGAGATGATTCAAGGATTGGAGTGAAGTTCTATTTTCTTCTAAAAGGTCGATATTCAGTCTGATCTCTGTTCATCGAGGGGGGAAGGATTGGATCATACAAACGCTGTAAATGTTGGGATTACAAGAGACTAAAAGCTATGCTTACAAAAATATGCTTGGACTAACTCTATTATACAATGAAATTAATTTTATCATCTTCAAGTATATACAATTTGTAAAGCGAATTTGACATATTGTATAGTTCCTAGAATGCTTCTCCCTCTGCCCAATTACTTGGCATAACTATCTTAATTTATCAGCATTTGAAATATGGTTTCAGATGCCAGATTATCAAATCGGGGAACGATTATGATATAAATTCAGTATTGTATCAAAAGCTGTTACAAAAAAAAGTGAGATTTACCCGAGTGCGTGACAGTATGCGATTTTATCATAAAACTTATTTGTTGGTATGCAAAAGTTCATTTCCTGTGAATTTTGAGTATTTATTAGAACCTTAACAACTAAATGGTGTCTAGAGAGACCTACTAATGGAAAACAATTATCGATCTTAACAGTAACACCATTTAGGTCTATAGTTTTAGGGCAACTCGGAACAAACTTTTCTATAAAAATATAACATTGCACATGATTATTAGAAGCATTTATATATTTGACAAAAAATAATGGTCCAACTTCCTTTTGCACCAGGGCAAAATTCAAATCCATACAGCATTAACAAGGGGACAAAGCTTAGAATCAAAAGATTTGAAGCTATTAAGTCTCTGCTTTCTACAACTATATCATTGTATAATATTTCATAAGAAACTTTTGTTGCATATTGTCATGATCTGCAGCATTATACATACATTTTGTAAAAATGATCAATACCAATAAGAACAAGCAATGTGGATTCAGGTCATCAAAAAATAATGTTCCTTGATGTGAAGCTCAGCTTACAATGCGAGTTTGTACATGGTTTTTTTTTTTAACTACTAATGGTGATAATGAAAGGAAAAAGTGTTAATTGTCGACTATTCAGTAGCCTGGGAACATTGGTGGTGGCGGGGATAAGTATTGGAAGCCCAACGTCGGTGGGAGGATCACGTTGTCGTAAGTTTGTGGTGGGGGAGAAAGGACAGGAGGGGGAGATAAAACCGGTGCCGGTGGTGGTGGAGAGAAGACAGGTGGTGGTGGTGAGGGAACTGGACTTGGTGGCGGTGGGGAAAGGACCGGTCGTGGAGGTGAGTAGACTGGCGGTGGTGGTGGAGAGTGGACAGGTGGCGGTGGGGGCGACCGAATAGGTGTTGGAGGGGAATGAACCGGTGGTGGAGGGGAATGAACTGGTGGTGGTGGTGGGGAATGAACTGGAGGTGGTGGGGAGGAAACTGGTGGTGGAGGTGAGCTAATAGGTGGTGGAAGGGAATGAACTTGTGGTGGTGGAGATGGTGGGGATGGAACCAGAGATGGATGCGATGGGATAAACTTGGTAGGTGATGGAGTTGGTTTCACTGGCGTGGACGCTGGTGCAGGTGTTGAAATTGGAGCTGGAGTTGGCTTAACAGGTTTTGGTGAGGGCACTGGAGATGGGTGGGAATGCTTTGGAGGTGGTGGGGATTGAACCGGTGGTAAGGGTGGGGTGGTCTTGATAGGTGGCGGAGTTGGTTTCACGGGCTTATGAATTGGATTTGGTGCAGGTGCTGAAACTGGAGCTGGAGTTGGTTTAGATGGTTTTGGTGAGGGCACTGAAGATGGCTTAGATTCCTTTGGAGGTGGTGGGGATTGAACCGGTGGTGTGGGTGACGGGGTGGCCTTTGTAGGTGGTGGAGTTTGTTTCACTGGTGCAGGTGTTGAAATTGGTGTTGGAGCTGGAACAAAAGACAACTTTGGGGCAGGTCTTGGTGTCTCTGAAACGGGAACTGGGATAGAGCTCTTTGGTGGCGGCAAACGAGGTGAAGATTTTGATGGGGAGCTTGATGGAATTGTGGTTGGTGGCTTTGGAGTAGAATGTGAAACAAAATCCTTTGGTGGGTGTGGAGGACTTGACGGGGTGGCAATTGGTGACAGAGGTGACTTTGGTTTGGGACTTGTTGCAGATGGGGCTGGATGAGAAATCTTAGGGGCAATTGATTTTGGGGTTGGTGCTGGTTTTGGCAATGGAGTGGGATGGGACATTGGTGTTGATGGAACTGATTTTGGGGTGGGTTTTGGGATTGGTGCTGGTTTTGGTGATGCGGTAGGATGGGAAACCGGTGACACTGGAGTTGATTTAGGCGTTGGTGAAGGTTTAGGTTGTGGTTTTGTTGGTGATGGAGGGGAGGAAGGATTCACCGGTGACAATGGAGATGGTTTTGGTGATGCGGTAGGATGGGAAACTGGTGATGATCGAGTCGATTTAGGCGTTGGTGAAGGTTTAGGCTGTGGTTTTGTTGGTGCTGGAGGGGAAGAAGGATTCACTGGTGGCAATGGAGATGGTTTTGGTGTTGGTTTGTGTGTAGGAGGAGGGGAAACCGGCTCAGGTTTAGGCTTATGTTGTGGATTAGATGGGGTTTCTTTAGGACTTGGTGGAACTTGGTGTTTTGGTTTTGGTAGATTAGGCTTGGGTTGTGGTGTGGGAGTTTCAGCAACTGGATCCCGATAGGGGCCGCCTTGGCCCGGTTTTGATGGTCTGCATCCTACTGAACTGCAATTAACTGGTCGGCTCAACTCAGATCGACAAATCTCCTGAGATTTTTGGTTAGGCCTATCTGCCAAACAATTGTTTGCGTCATCCATTGCTCGGCTCTCCATAGGTACGCACATAGAATCCACGCTCTTAAAATAGTTGTAAGAGAATGTGAAATTCATCAAGTTTGGCAAGCTGCAAATGCTAGCAGGAACTTGTCCTCTCAATGCGTTGTGTGCAATGTCAAACCGCTCAACCTTCTCCATTCGGCCTAAGCCAATTGGCAAAGTCCCAATGAACTTGTTCCCACTGACGTCAAAGACTGCCACCTTTGATAGCAACCCAATCTCTTCTGGCAAGCAACCGGAGAATTCATTGTTTGCGAGAATGATCTCCTCCAACGTGTTTGCCATATTACCAATGCTCTTTGGAATGCAACCACTCAATTTGTTATTGGCCACCACCACGACTGAAACTGGCGAATTGCCTAGATTTTCTGGGATGTGGGAATGGAATCGGTTATCATTCAAGAACAAGGCATCAAGCTCCTTATTGAATAATTCTGGAGGCAATGGCCCTTCAAAGTCATTAAACCTCAAATCAAGGTACTTGAGGGCTGGTAATCCTAGAACAACCTCTGGGAATGAACCAACAAAGCGATTGTTGCTAACATCAAACTCGTGCAAAAGTTGTAACTTCGACATACTCTTTGGGATAATCCCACAAAACCGATTAGAGTTGATGTGGAAAAGACTTATATCCGTCAAGAGTCCTAGCTCAACAGGAAGGTAGCCAGCAATATCACCATGGTTAAGATCAATACCAGCAACAACGCTCAATCCAGGGTCATCAAGTGCCGGAGCACAGAAAACACCAGTGTAAGCACAAACATTGGCACCAACCCAATTGCTAGTCATATCAAGAGGGTCAGAGTAGATTGCTTTTTTCCATGCCTGGAGAGCAATGTAAGCTCTCTTCAGCCTTGGATTTGCAAAAGTGACAACAACATTGACCTCATATTCAAAATCATCAGGAAGATCACCGTTCTCCGGAAGGGTTAGGAGCTGGCGACGAGCAATATAAGACGCCTCGGCATCAGTTAAAGCCAAGGAAGAAGATGAAAAGGAAGAGAACAACAGGAAAGGGAGGAGGAAAAAGCAGCCTAAGGCCTTCATATTTTGAGGGTTTGCCATGCCAAACCACCTTGGACAGGCCCAAGGCTGCTTATAGAAGGCATGTATGGGAGGAATGAAGGGTGTGTTATATGGATGTTGAGGGAAGTAGCATTGAGAGGCTGGATCCAATTTTAGCACCCGAATTTTACTGAAATCTTATATACACCACAGGATTTACAGAGCTAAAAATTGACAATGACCAAGTCTTCCATGGATTTCTGTTGTCTTATCACCCCTACCTTCAGCTGTTGTCTTATCACCCCCATCTCTGCCTTTTCTTTCTTCTCTTTCCTTCACTCCTCACTCACAGGCTCTCTGTTACTCCTCACTCAGAGGCCACCGTCACCAACACAGCGCCACCGTCACGACCAGATAGCCATCTCCCAGGTATTTCTCTCAATACACTCCCTCTGTCCATCTCTTTGCTTCACAAATACACGCAGACTCCTTCCTTCACACTGCGCACGCACGCACCACACCCACACCCACACCCACACACACCATTTCCTTCTCTCCCCAAACCCCAATCATAATGCCCATGAATTGTTTGTTGAAATGCCTAAGAGCCACGCACACCACACCCTCAGAGACCATTATGCGCCGAATGCCCATGTGCCTGAGTATCCTCGAATTGGTAGCTGTGGGAAGGACTCAGTCCGTCTTGTCACCGAGAAGACTGTCTTTGGATTCTGGTGGTTATTTAATTTATGTCAAATTATCCTTAAAAAATATTCGCAACTAGTTTCAGTAGAGACTTTNGTGCTGGAGTATCCTCGAATTGGTAGCTGTGGGAAGGACTCAGTCCGTCTTGTCACCGAGAAGACTGTCTTTGGATTCTGGTGGTTATTTAATTTATGTCAAATTATCCTTAAAAAATATTCGCAACTAGTTTCAGTAGAGACTTTAACATATCAGATTTCACAGAGTGATTTTTAGTTATATGATCTGGGCATAGAACACCAAAACTTCATTCCCCCCCATCTAAGNAATTCGCAATTAGTTTCAGTAGAGACTTTAACATATCAGATTTCACAGAGTGATTTTTAGTTATATGATCTGGGCATAGAACACCAAAACTTCATTCCCCCCCATCTAAGTATTCAAGTGGTTCTTCATCCTCTTCTTTCACTTCTCATGAAGTCTTTAGTGTCACATGCCATTTTTGCCCGACATTGTTGTGAGTAGGTAGACACATTGGTGAAAACTATATCATTATTTTTCAAAGAAATCTATTGATTTTCTGTCCTTTTGTTTTATTGCAGGTCCAATTGGAAAATGGATTGGCTATAATGTGTGACTGCTTAACCTTTATGCTAATACAATGTCGTTGCCGTGGAACAGAATGAGGCGATACGCTGCATGTCAATGACAATAACTCACTCANCTTTATTGCAGGTCCAATTGGAAAATGGATTGGCTATAATGTGTGACTGCTTAACCTTTATGCTAATACAATGTTGTTGCCGTGGAACAGAATGAGGCGATACGCTGCATGTCAATGACAATAACTCACTCAGGCATCAACCACGAGTCAAGTACATAACATAGAACAATATCAATACTTGAACCATTATTACCCGCGTTTTAAAAACGCCCACTCCCAACACAAAATGAATATAAAACTATACAATGCAAAGCTCAATATTATACGATACAAATCCGAGTTTTGAACTTTTAATGAACAAACACGTTTTAAAACGGTCCAGACATAACTCGGAGTGGACAATAGAGATCCAAATCCAAATCCGGATGGTTCTGGCATGTGACAAAAGCATTGAAAATTTTACGAAAGGAAACACAACTAAATCAAAATCCTATATCACAATTTCAACACCATTTTCACAAAAAAGAAAACATTCAACTAATCTCACTACCATGTACTACAAAGTTCGGTGAAAATTCTTTCAATATCAGTCTGTTTCGTGGTCCGGGCCAGTGGAGTACCAGGCAGGAGATTTACCTTTGGTTCTGAGCAATCTGGTGAAGGGTGAATCAGGCATTCTCGCCTTCTCTTCTTCTTCAAGCTCTTCCATTGTCTTTGGCAATCCATCAGGGATTGGACAAGGTCTTTCGCCCATTTTCTCTGGAACCAATGGTTTTGTAGGCCCGTTGCATTCTTTCTTCGCTTTGTGAATCGCTGAAATTCCGTGCAAGCAGCCGATGAGAGATTTCACCCCACCCGCTTGTAGAATCACCCTTTCTATCTCTTGTTTTGGAGTTTCTTTCTGAAGATCATGCCAATCAAAAAAATAAGTCTACAGTATCATTGGCAAAATACTACTTATAAGATAGGTTATAACTTTTCGAAGAATTTTGGATTCTGATAACATTTTAAGATTGATCTTATATTATTTTTTTTGTATGGTTAAAAGGGTGGTTAGGGACGACCACCCATAAGAACACCATGACATTATTTTGAAGTTTTCACCGGATATAGAATGTTTGATTTGAGCTATAACCATTAACTTAAAATAATCGAGCCCATCACCACCAAAGGCATGCTGAACATTCAGCCTTCCAATCGTATCTGAATCACAAGGACTACTATCGCAAACAAGTTTGAAACCATAACCACTAGAATAGGACGGGACTTTCACCTTCTATTGAAACCAACTAGGCTACCACCTTGGTGGTAATCAATCTTATTAATCTATTATCGATCCAAAACATCAAAAATCCAGAAAGTTGCAACTCATTAATGGTGCAACTTTTTCCAATGTTAGTAACTAAGATCCAAACTTTTTTTTTTTTCAATTGCATCATTTTGGCCTCTAAATTACTAAATATGTTTTTATATGGACTATCACACAGATATTAATAACTAGTCTAAACCTTTATCGGATCCACCATGATGAGTTCAAATAAATAATTATAATAATTGACACACAAGACTTGATTTAGTTGGTTGGTTGGGTTATTGAAGAATTTTGTAACGCATTTGGTTCAGTATGTTTGAAAATTTTCCCTCTAATTTTCCCAAGAAAACATGGCAAGAAAGTGGAGGAATTTGGATGACATATAGTAGCAAAAATTAAATTAACTCACCTCAAGATCTTTGAGTNCGCATTTGGTTCAGTATGTTTGAAAATTTTCCCTCTAATTTTCCCAAGAAAACATGGCAAGAAAGTGGAGTAATTTGGATGACATATAGTAGCAAAAATTAAATTAACTCACCTCAAGATCTTTGAGTTCGAAATACGCCTGCCAGCAGCTATAAGAAGCGTCTCCTTCAAGCGTTGAACAGTAATCTGAACATTATCAATACACCAAAACTACAAATTAATAACTCAATACTCAAATTATACTCTCAAATCAATCGAGCGTATAACAGAAAATACGGAGAAGATCAAATTATAGAAATCTAAACTTTATNATACACCAAAACTACAAATTAATAACTCAATACTCAAATTATACTCTCAAATCAATCGAGCGTATAACAGAAAATACGGAGAAGATCAAATTATAGAAATCTAAACTTTATAGAAAATTTTATCAAATCAAAAACATCAAATTCCTGATTATACACACACACACACACACACAGAGATATTATATATATATACACGAAAGTCATGGATCGGAGCACATGCTAAAAATTTCAATTTCGAAAAGTTTCATCGAATCAAAAAACATCAAATCCTTCATTAGCGCAAAAATCCACAAGTCTTGCCAACACAGTCACACACATATATGTATGTATACATGCATAGTAACGTAGAAAGGTGTGTGGTAAGCTGAAGAGGTGCCTGCGAGTTCGCTTTCGGATTTCTCGATCAGAGGAGGGTCTTTGACGATTCGATCGAGTTTGCTTCTGCTAAAGGGTTCGAGCTTGGGTATATAAGCATTGCTTCTTGAAGAACAACAGATAGTTGAAGCGAGTCTCTGCGAAACTACTGATGATGATGATCTCTGAGAATGAAGATCGTTGTTTGGTTCAAGAAAGAGAGTAGAAGATGAAGGAAGAGGCACTGTTCCGATCATCGTCTCCGACTACAGTTAGGCACTTTGTGGTGATTATACTTGAATCTGGTTTGGATAAGATTGGTTTGAGTTTCTTTATAGATACAATTCAATGATGAGGAGAGAGCAGAGAGAGAGAGATCGNCTTGAATCTGGTTTGGATAAGATTGGTTTGAGTTTCTTTATAGATACAATTCAATGATGAGGAGAGAGCAGAGAGAGAGAGATCGTGTACACTCGTGACTGGATAAGGATGAGGTATTTTTTATTTTGAAAAAATCTGAGAGTATAATGTGACTGTTGGGTTGGATTGAAGGTGGTGACAGCTGAACTGTGACGGTCGGATGGATGCTGATCGTGGTCATGAGTAGCTTTGTTTTGATACAATCGCGCAATATTATCATCTGATACAAAATTAGTAATAGATTTGATTTGAGTTGGTGGGCCCAGAGTTGTATAGGAGGGTAGGTGGTGAAGGTGAAGGGAATAAGGTGACTATGGGCGTTTGGAATGAAGGGAAGTAAAAAACAGGGGCGGTGACTCGGTGGGGTACTTGGGTTTAGATACTAGTACTGCCTTTTAATGTGGACTGGGTTGGGTTTAGGGGGATACTAGTGCCTGTTTTTGGGATATTTTAATGTGGGCCTGTTTGTTGCCCATCGTTTTCTTTCTTTTTCAAGTCTCAACTTCTTCCAGAAAATAAATAATAGTATTACTTTAATTCTTTTTCTTTTTCTTTTTCTTTTTCTTTTTCTTTTTCTTTTTTTGTCTTTGAATTTCGGTGCACACAATTTATCCCATGCCTTTTACGATAAGTTAAGATAAATTTTATTCCCGCGTTATACTAAACCACTTTTCCCTAAGCAAAGAGACCACCCACTCACCAATGACTTGGTGGTTATTATTATTTGTTTGGCTATACACACTTTTAGAGGAAGGGACGATGAGGATCAAACTTATAATCTTCAAATCTAACCACGAGATGGTAGCTATTAAGCCAACCGCTAATTTCGATACATTAGGGTATTTGTTTATTCACTTAAGACCATCAAAATTGATAAAAAAAAAAAAAAAAAAGGTAAAAAATATGAACACCCCTTTAGTTTTAGAAATATTACATAAACATCCCATGATATTTTACAAATAACACAGAGACCCCTTGAGATTTAAAACTCATTAATATTGCTAATGAAAAGTGACGATTTCATCCCAAATAACTTTATTATTTTCACAATTGCCCCTTCTTTAAATTTAGTATCCAAAAATATTAAAAATTTAATAAAATCAAACAAAAATTAGTTAAGTATCCAAAAAATTGATATAATTTAGTAGTCCAAAAAATTGATTAAATGAATTTTAATATTAATTAATCTAAGGTTCATTTTGTATTAAATATTATTGTTGATTAAAACAACATGAAATTGACCTTAAATTATAAATTTTTTGTTGAATATAAACTTAAAATTTTATATTTTAACCCAAAAAATTTAAATACATATTTTTTTTATCTAATATTGTATTCTTTTTTACTATATCACTTGATAAAACTTTCTTTTGATCAAGATTCGACCATACATACTTAAATCAAACTAATTGTTCACCCCACTTTTTTTTAAGATAATCAATCACTCAAAAACCTCTGGTTCACGTGAAAATAAATTAAAAAGTTGATAAAAATTTTAAAAAATTGATAATTCAAAAAAAAAAAAAAATT
>CAUOFW020002059.1:364095-483466 GCA_963454935.2 Ilex paraguariensis
ATTTTATCCTAATAAAAAATTATAATTTCATATTACCTTTTATTTTGTGGATTCGATATACTCTAAAGTTAAAAATCAAGCTTACCATTTGAATGTCTAATAAAATGTAGATATTTATATAAAAGGTAATATGAAAAATATTATATAAATATTTACATTTTATTAGACATTCAAATGGTAAACTAGATTTTGAACTTTAGAATATATTAAACCCATAAAATAAAGGGTAATATGAAATTATAATTTTTTATTAGGATAAAATTATATTTTTTAACGGTTATATTAATAGATATCAATGAAAATGAGTTACGTGTTATACGTGCACAAATGTCATAAGATATAAGAGTAATATTTTAAATGTGAAGAGGTCTAAATGATTAAGTGACAAGTATGAGGGGATCTAGGTATAATTTATCAATTTAGTTTTTAGGTGCACATTGATACAAATTTCTATCTTTGAGGGTGCAAATTGAGATTTTTTATCTTTGGGGTGCACATTGATATAAATTTCTATCTTTGAGGGTGCAAATTGAAATTTTTGATCTTTGGGGGTGCACATTGATACAAATTCCTATATTTGACGGTGTAAATTGAGATTTTTGATCTTTGAGAGTGTAAATTGAGATTCGAATAATCTTTCGGAGTGCAAAATGAGATTAACCCTATCTCAAAAAATAATGGATCTCAAGTGAGAATCCATGAATGAATGGCCCAGTGATTGAAGGACCAGTAAACACCTGACCTACAAGCTGGGTTTAACGAGAAAGTGTCTAAAAAGAAATAGAAGATCGTCCAACAAAATGGGCCCAATTTCAAAGCCCAATATGAGAATATAAGCTCCAAAAAGCCCATTAAATTTCACAGTTTGCCCACCGTCGAATGATGACATTAATATAGCCATTGAACCAATAACCTGTGTTTGACAAACGAGCATGTTATTTTTAGTAGGCTAAATTGTAAGGAGGTATATCAAATTAGATTTATTTAGTAAAAATTACATACTAAAAAATATAGGGTTATTAAGCCCTTCATTTTAATACTTATTTGTATCTAAATACACAATTTGAATTTGCCTAATTTTTTTGTGACATTTTTGTCCTCCATTGAACCATGTGTATGTTCTTTGAAAAGTGGTGCATTAAATATCTCCTAATTTTATGGGAGAATTTTTGTATTTAATGCACCTTGATTCATGTGTATATATATATATATATATATATATATATATATATATATATATGTATATACGTATAAAGTGTAACATTGAAAGTGTAAAATGTAATATTTTTAAAAGTGTAAAGTATTATCTTATATCTCACATTTTTTAATAGAAAGTGTAAAGTGTTATAGGATAATATTAAAAGTAATAATAACAGTGTGCAATAATAATATAACAAGCTATTTACACAAGATAAGGGAAAACATTACCTAAAGTGTTACACAAACAGAATATACATATCTCATCTTACACTAAAAATGCTAATTAATTGAGAAAATGTGAAAGTATTACACTTTCAATGTTAACATGTAACATTTTACACTTTTCCATTAAGTAAGGTGACACATAAGGTAATATTTTACACTTTACACTTTTAATATTACACTTTGCACGTATATACATACTTGTATATATATACGTATACAAATATATATAAACAAATACACATGAATCAATATGCATTAAATATTAAAGTTCTCCCATAAAACTAGGAGATATTTAATACACTATTTTTCCTAAAATGGGAATTTATGTCTTTGTATCTAACTAGTGTACCTTTTTTCAAAATATTTTTTTGTGTGTACTTTTTGTCAAATAAGTCTAATTAGGTGTACCGACTTCCAAAATCTCCCTTTTTAGTACAAATTAAGCTTGTTTGGTTGTCATATTAAAAATGGATGGAATAGAAAAAATAATCCGGTTTAATACAATACAGAAGGATAAAAGACAAGACTAAATATGGTATTAGAATAATACATAATTTTATCTAGTGTTTGGTAATACACAACATAAACGTTGGATAATAATTATTTAATTCAATCGGTTGTTTGGTTAAGGAATTATTTTATCGTATTAATGTTGAATTAACAAAAATACCCTCAATCAGTGTTTGTTACATTGATGACAGTTTGATTTTATCAGTTAGAGGGTTATAATGGTAAATATGCAAAATAATACGTTTGAGTTGAATTATAATACCACTTCTTTTGGTGGTATTAAAACTATAAAAAATATACGATAAGGATACGTTTTTGAAATTAATACGGTGACAAATTTACTTACCAAATAAAGTATTAGACCCGATTAAATAAAAAATAATACAATCCAATATTTAATACCCTCATAATACGTCCACCAAACGAACTCATTATGTTTATATTAATATTCATATTAATAAAAATTATTTAATTTTATAAAAATTCATTGAATACTATTTTAAAATTTTAAAAATATAAAATAATTATTTTCTATCTACAATATTTATTAAATACCTTTCTTTTTGTCTTTATTACTCGTTAATTGTGTTATTCTAGTCTAACCTTAATTTAATATTTACGTGTCAATTAATTGGGTAATTTTCAAATTTTGTGTCAAGTCAAGTTTGTGTCGAATTTGAGCTCCTATGTATAAACTAAATTTAGCAAATTTTTGTCACAATAATTTTGGAATGGAAGTGCAACCCATTATATTTTCTTTCATTCTTAAACCATAAAAAAATATAATAAGTGATTCTCGAACTAATAAATAATGTATGATTAATAAGTAAGAGAAGTAATGTGTATATATTTACATAATAAAGTTCAATACAATTCAAATTTCAAAAGATAAATAAAATGATTTTTATTTTTCGCGATTGAGATCTTTTTAAATGTTACTTTAAAGTTAATCCGATGATTAATATTAACACCTCAAATTCAATAGGGAACTAGGCCTCTAAGGGTGTGTTTGAAATGACTTTTTAAAAGTATTTATAGAACTTATAACTTCTCATAAGTACCAAAAAAAAAAGTTATATTTAGAACCGCCCTACCACCACCACTACTCCCATCGCCCCACCACTGGCACCACCACCCTCCCCTTATTGCCCCACCACCATCACCACCACCGCCAATATCTTTGCCACAACCACCATTATCACACCCATCACTCCACCACCATCACTATCACTATCACCGCCATTGTCGCCACCCTACCACCGCTGCCACTATCACCATCGTCGCCACCTCATCACCACCTTTGTCATAAGAACCACCATCACTACAATTGCCCCACCAACACCACCGCCGCCACCACTACCACCAACACCACCCCCACTGCCCCTCACCACCATCATTGTCTCATCATCACCTCTACCACCACCACCCCCAACACCCCACCACTACCCCCTCAACCACCACCACTTCCACCCCACCACCACTGCCGCAATCACCCCCACCACTATCACTAACATCGTCATTTACCGCCGATTGTTACCACCATCACTCACCACCATTGTCATCTCATTCTCATATTTATTACACCACCACCATTATCCCTNTGTCATCTCATTCTTATATTTATTACACCACCACCATTATCCCTCTACCACCGTCAACACCCACCACCACCAGTCGTCGTCCACCATTTTCGTCAGCCACTGTCACCCACTATCACCCACACCCATCACACCGTCGCCCCAAAACACCTGTTACCGCCCATCACTATCGTCGTCACCCCACCACCATCACCGTCGTCCACCATCATCACTACCGACACCATCATCGTCACCCACACCCACCATCACAACTATCGTCACCTATGACTGCATCCACCACCATCGTTACTCAAAAACCACCACCACCATCACCGTTGCGACCCACAGTTGCCACAGTTGTCGCCATCCACCACAATCATCATTGTTTCTTAACACGACCATTGTTGTCTACTACCACTATTGTCGCTCACAACTGTTACCATCAGTGCTTAAATTTCTTTTTTTCTCTTCTTTGTTTATGATTTAATTTTGAATGTGAATACAAATATATTTATTACTCCGTGCCTAGACACAGGAAATAACTAATTTATATAATAAAGTACAATACAATTCAAATCTCAAAAGATAAATAAAATGACTTTTGTTATTCGCGGTTGAGATCTTTTTCAATTTTGCTTTAAAGTTAATCCGACGGCTAATATTAACACTCTAAATTTAATAAGAAAAATAGGACTCTAAAAGTGTGTTTGATGTGACTTTTTAAAAGTGTTTATAATACTTATAATTTCTCATAAATATTTTTTTTTTTTTAAAATAGTGTTTGAAACCATCCCACCATCACCACTACCCCCATCACCCCACTACCATCACCCCCCCCCCACCACCATTACCATTACCACCACCCCCCATCGCCCCACCACCAAACTATCCCCCGACCATCATCACCACTATCACCACCATTACCATCGCTCACTTCCACTATAATCGGTGCTTAAATTCCTTTGTCTCTCCTTTATATTTGTAATTTGATTTTAGATGTGAGTACAAATATATATATTGTTGATCATTTTTTTTATTACGTTGTGCCTTCAGACACATACAATAACTAGTATATATATATAATAAAGTATAATACAATTCAAATCTCAAAAAATAACAAAATAATTTTTGCATTTCGCGTTTAAAATCCTTTTAAATTTTACTTTAAAATTAATCTGACGGCTAATATTAACGCCCTAAATTTAATAGGACAATACTATAGGATTTATAACTTCTTATAACTACTTTAAATAAAAAAAAATAGTGTTTAAAACCGTCACACCACCACTCCCACTGCCCCACCAACACTAACCCCATCGCCCCCACCACCACCACAATGACCCCCACCACTACTTCCACCCCCGTCTCACCTCCACCCACACCACTATTACCACTACCATCATTGCCCCCACCCCATCATCACCACCTTTGCCCTCACCCTACTATTACCCCCACCGTCACATAACCATCGTCGCTATCACCAACCCCAGCAGTACCACCGTCATCCCTACTACTGTCACCCCCGCCACCATCACCCCCACTATCCCACCATCATCATCCCTACTACTACACCCCCATTACCACCGTTGCTGTCATCCTACCACCATCGTTGTTATCTCACCATCACCCTTACCAGCACCACCCCCATCACCCCACGACCATCACCACTACCACCACCGTCACCGCCACCGCCACTATTACCCCCACCATTACCCTATCATCATCACCATCGTCATCTTATGCTTATATTTATTACCATTATCATCATCATCTCACTACTATCGTCGCCACCCACCACTACTATATTGTTGCCCCCACCGCTACTCGCCATCAACAACCATTATTACCCCACCCTCACCACACCTACCACTGTCGCCACTCCTACCACCACCGTCATTCGCTACCACCCATTATATTGTCGTCCAGAAGTATCCGTCATCGCCCACCACCATCATCATCATTGCTTACCACCACAACCTACCACCTCCACCACCATCGTTGACACCCCACCACCACGACTATTAACAACCATCACCCGTCACCTACCACCACCACCTTCGTCACCCATGACTGCCACTAGTACAATCACATTTGCCACATACCACAACCATCATCGTTTCCTACAACCACCACTGTCGCCCACCATCTCTCACTCCCATTAGAACTAGTGCTTAAATTTTTTTATCTCTCTTCTATGTTTGTGATTTGATTTTTGATGTAAATACAAATATGTTTATTATTAACCATTTTTTTATTATTCTGTGCCTTCAGGCATAGTCAATAACTAGTATATATATAAAATAAAACACATAATAGTTTGAAAGTTTATTTTCTATATATTTTCTCCCTAAAAATATCACATCATTCAATTTTATCACATGTTCAATCATTTAACATTTAATTAATTTATAATTTAATATAATTTTTATTTCATACAGTTTTCATAAACGATAGTGTACACGTGTTGAAAGCATTTTGTCGAGTTATATATTTTAAGAAAATTTGAATGCTATTTTAAAAAAAATAATAGGTAAAAATTAATTTTAAGTGATATAATGAAAGAAACGAATAAATAAAAAATTATTATTTCGTATAGTGGGATCATTTTTTTTAAATGCTCGAATTTTACACTAGTAATTGTCCGTATCTGAAGGCACTATATAACAAAAAAAAATAACAAGACATTGCTAGTGCATGAATGCACAAAAATAAAAATCCCCTATTGTGCATGAAGTAGAGTGACAACTGAATCGTGTCATATCATATTGTGTTGTGTTATTTCAAGTTCATGTCAAAAACTTCTCAGCTTTAACACAGTCTGCTTAGTTAATCATGTCGAATGACATAATACTAACATAACTCGCTCAAAACTCGAAGATGGTCTATATATTTAAATTAAGAGGTCATGTCCGGGTTGACATTGTATGTTACCAACCCTTTTAATAGTACATGGATTATGTTTAAGTTGACACAACTCGCATAACACGATTACCACAACAACATAATAATATTAACCACTAACAATGATAATTAACCATAATTTTACGAACATGTATTAGCAAAACTGTAATGATTGCTGCTATCAATGCCTCATTCTTTAACATATTAGCCTCACAATAAGCAACCTACTATCCCTTCAACCTTATACAACAAATAATACCGATCCAAATTCCAATTTAGAGGGACTACAATCCAAACTCACATTAAACTAAAATTCATATTCAAAAAACAAAAACAAATTTCATAAAAATCAAATTCAAGAAAATATGATGAACTCATTTAAAAATTGGCCTATAAATTACATATCATATGATCGTCTTCTTCAAAACACAAATGCAACTTTTGGGCACAGATTCACTTAGGTCAACCAATTGAAAATAACAAATTCCCATAAGATAAGTGAAAAGTACAAAATTATTAAGAGCGGATTTAAAACTGATAATTATAGCACTGTTCCAAATTTCGTCGCAAGTGCCACAAAACTCAATAGAATCAACAAGTATGTTTCCTAGAATATGAGATGAAAAAGACGAGTGATCTTGGTTAGTGAAAAACCATCTCACCTCAGCAAGACTTTGGAACCAAATATGACCCAATAAATCTTCAATCTCTTTCCCAACTGTCGAACAAAAACTAATTATCAAATGAGAGGGAAAATTTTCTTACTTGTGTAGTGGTGTCTTGTGAAATTGTTAGCGGCATCTTTGCTAGTAATGAGTTCTTCAGCAACCATCAAATATGTAGTTCCGAGCTTACTAAAAAACTAACATCAGTTTCAACATTCATTAGGGAAAAACTGAAACATAATTATTATTTCCAATAACTAATACTTTAATTTTGATGAAATTCGAAAAATTCAAAACCTCCCAAAAATTCACATTTGCACAAAATTTAAACATGAAAACTAACTCAACTATCAAACCAAATTTAGTTAACAATTAAAAATTAATTATCTTAGTGAATCCCTCGGTGGTGCTAGTCTATGTCCAATGAAAAAAACCATCATGCGTGGTTGAACAACAAAACCTCAATAAGCCCCTCATAGTTAGCCTCTACCAACCCATGCCCTTACAATCGATGCAAATATTTTTGTCAATTTCCTCAGCTTGGTGCAAATATTCAGTGAAAACTCATTGGATAAATTCAATGCAAAACAAATAATTAGAATGTCAAGCTAATTATCTTGATAGCTTCCAACACTTTATAAAATAAACCAAAAGCATTCCCATGACAATATAGGTTGCTCAGAAAATAAAATCCATAAGAGAAAATGTATACACTTGGCCTAACCCTGTCAAGTCCAATGCCGAAACAAAATTCCAAAGTC
The DNA here is from genome assembly GCA_963454935.2 of Ilex paraguariensis. Lineage (NCBI taxonomy): Eukaryota > Viridiplantae > Streptophyta > Magnoliopsida > Aquifoliales > Aquifoliaceae > Ilex > Ilex paraguariensis. Next base: position 371,935 of record CAUOFW020002059.1, read on the forward strand.
GAATTAAAGTTTCAATTTTGCTACAATACAAAAAAGAAATTTGCAGCAAGCAAATCTCACCATTTACTACAACAAAACAAATATAAACAAATTAAATTTTACCAAAATCCAAACCAAAAGAAAAACATAGATAATATGCTTTAGTGATTACCAACACGTCATACATGAAAACTAACAAATGAAGAGCATTTCAAATCAACATCTCATACAACAATTTTCCTACTAAGAAAGAAATTTGCTGATTGCATAGACCATTAAATACTAGTAAAATTAATACTTGGGAAAAAGAGACCAAGTAAAAAAGCTAATGACTATCCCCCGTAAAAATGATTATGATTCTATCAGCCATCATCAACAGTTTCTCGACACCTGGTTTCTGTGTATTAATAAACTACAATCAATTAAAAGAAAGTCAATATCATTAAGCACAATAATATGATCCACAATCAAGAAGCACATTCAAACCATTTATTCAAGAATCTAACAAAACACGACAATTCAAATAGATAAACAACTCAATTATCAAACCAAATTTAACTAAACTAACCCTCGATATTGTGTTTGGTGTGTGTTGTAGGGACAAGGTAGAGCCAGAGAGAAAGGGGGGAGAGAGAGGGCTATCGGGAGATAGTTAACTTACTGGAGGTGTGTCGGGTGAGTTAGCACTTGAGAACCTGCAGCTCCAATAACTGAAAACAAAGAAGCCTGCACAACTAAAGAAGCCTAATTACAACAAAAACATAAGCACTTGCAATATGAATTGCAATGTCACGTCACAGCCACAAACCAATGCCAACAATCAAATTATATCATTGTCACATTACATATACGAAATATGGTATTAAGGAGTGCACAACAATGGTAGCACGCTGATTCAAGTTAATTCAAATTGAAAAGGTGTATGGGTGTAGTAGTCGTACATGAATGAAATGTGCATCAAGAGCATGAGGTTAAACTTTAGCAAAGTCACAAACTTACAGCTTTGTGGATAAGCCTATCTAATTCCTATGCATCATTCCCAGTCGAATACCATCCCAGTATATAGAAATTAGGAAAAACTTTCTTGTCTGCTGCACAAAAATTATCGACATATTAGAAGACCCCAAAATATGATATATATATATATAGAGAGAGAGTGAGTGAGTGAGTGAGAGTTGAAAAGGACTGACATAGCTCTTGTTTCTTCTCGAGGAAGGCATGATCGAGAGAATGTTTGGAGGGATCGTAGAGAAGCTCAAAGCTGTTGAAGATCTCGACGGTGCGACCCCTTTGCATGCCGATGATGCAACCGAAGACCCTGGGCGGAGGAGGAGGTGGAGAAGTGACGGAGTCACCACCGTTGGAGGAGGCAGAGTGAGGAGGTTGAGACTGAGACTTGACCCTAGTGTAGTGATCCGATATGTTCACAATTACCAGTGAGTGGAGCTTGAATGTTAGCCCACTGCTAGAAGATGACGCCATTGATAGCTGTGTTTCTATTTCTCCGATCCGATGGAACCACGTTGGTCCGATGGGGAATGGAATTGGCAGACGGAGAGTTTAGGCACTGCCCTTGTTTTTTCGCCCTTTCTCTATTTCCATTTTTTTATAGGGTAAAATATTTCTCAAATTTTTAATTTATATTTTCAAAGATAAAAAATATTGATTTTTATCCTCAAAAATATAAATTTGTATAAATATACACTTGAAGTTTACAGTCATCCATCTTGTCACCTAAAACTAAATAAANTGATTTTTATAAATATACACTTGAAGTTTACAGTCATCCATCTTGTCACCTAAAACTAAATAAATAAATTAGAGAGTTATGATGAGATGGAGAGAGAGTTATAGTTAGACGAGAGATATGAGTCTTTTGTATCAGTTAGTATGAAATAAGGGGAGACAGTTAGATGAGAGATAGGAGTGTTAGAAAAATTTGATATGAGAACCGTGAGAGGAGAGAGAAAGTGGTGTGAATCAAAAAATGTTGTTAGGCAGGAAAAAAAATTTAGTATTCACTGTATACCGTTAGATCAAAATTTTTGAAATGATCTGAACCGTCTTTTATGTTAAAATTATATTGTCCGTTGTATGTGNGAAAATGTTGTTAGGCAGGAAAAAAAATTTAGTATTCACTGTATACCGTTAGATCAAATTTTTTGAAATGATCTGAACCGTCTTTTATGTTAAAATTATATTGTCCGTTGTATGTGTTTATGTTTTGTTTCAAAACGATCTGTACCCTTTTTTATCTTTTGAATTTAAACTTCGTTCTACTTTATTATATACATATTACACAAATATGAATTAAAAAAAAAAAGAATCTTGTAGCTTCCAAGTGGGAGCGAAAGATGAGTGAGACTAAGGGCCACTCTCGTTGGAAAGGGTGGGGAATTTATAGGACTAAGATTACATGTGTGGAAAGTCAAGAAGACGAAGACTATGATAGGTCCATTAGTCCCCCTATTATTAATTTCTTAATCCAACTTGATAAATATATTTTTTTTTTCTTGAAAAAAGGTAAGGGATGATACGTAAGAACTCAACCAAGACGTGATCATATCAATACGTACTCAATGTATAAGTTTTTCAAAAGGTTTAAACTATACATTTTTGTATTGATAAAGAATATTTGCACCCTTGTAAGATAAACACATTTGATTGATTTGAATCAAATTCGGATAAAACAATCAAAAGTCCCTTAACCCAGACAAATCTACAATGCAATACATCCTTTCAGTTCAGTTCAGTTTAGTTTTTTTTTTTTTTTGCTAGAGGAAAAAGGGGTGGAGGCGAAGAGACCTCTCAAGTATTTCACCCCGATAGATTTTTATTGGTGGAATCATGAACTCTTGATCGCACCTATTACACCTCTAAATAATGAACTTAGGTAGGTTAGTATAATAGTCAACCATCGAACTCCAATATGGATTCAAAAACTTGAACCTCTAACTTTAGGGTGAGAAGTTCGACCAATACTCTATTAGATCATGCCACTCGATGATCAGTTCATTTTAGTTTTATATAAGAACAATGTTGCTTATACTTTAATTTTTGATCTAATTATTCATAATTATTGAATTGACAGTAAACTCAATATTTATTGGGACCTATAATTAATCAAATAGTCGTAATAAATTAGATCTATAAATTATATCAATAAATTATGTCAAAATTAAATCGACAAGAATAGAGGTCTTAGACTTAAGAGTGGTACAATAATTAAGTCTTGCGTTTCGTAATTTAGAAGTTATCGGATTCAATACATTTTATACTCTCTAAAGGCCGATCATCCTTATTCTTCGCAAACATGTTTTAAACTTGTCGCTGCAAATCGGGACACTTTGTAATAAAAAAAATATCTAATAAGCATTATTGTTTATATTCTTGTGTTTTTCTCATCCCTATTTTGTCATTAGAAAATAATAAAAAAGAAAAAGCAACGTGATCACAACGAATAACGACGATTTCACACCTTTCTTTCCGACGTTCTCTCTCTCCTCCACCTTAGACCGACCCAAAGGCCTAAAAAGGAACCAAAAAGGCTCAGCCGAAGGAATCGCACACAAACACTTTCACCGGGAGAAAAAGAAGAAGAAGAAATCACACACACACTTCCGTTTGCTTAAAGATCGACTGCTTATTATTAGCTCACATATTTTACAGCCAGAGGGCTTCAATGTTGTTCATGTAAATTGGTCAATATTGCCGGTGAAGACTTGAAACGAGGGAATATTTTTCTCTCTTTTTCAAGTGTTCCTTTAATTCAAATTGAGGGTTCTTGGAGATTTTCAGGGTATCGAAGACAATGGTTTATTAACTCAATAATGTTCCTGTGAATTGGTCAATATTGCCGATGAAGACTTGAAACGAGAGATTTTTGTCTTTTTCAATTTTATTTTTTTAAAAATCAAATTTAGGGTTCTTGTAGATTTATAGGGTATTCAAGACAATGAAGGCTATGGAGACTTTGCAAGATCTGATCGAAGAAGCTAAAGTTCGAACGGTTTGGTGGGTTCTGTGTATATTCGTTATCTCTTACTTCTTATCACGTAAGTTTCTCCAATTTGGTCCAACTCCGTATTTATAACAGACAGATTGCATTTTCTTTTTCTTTTTTTTTTTTTGTCTTCGATGGTGAATTATTCGTATTTGTTTCCTAATCTTGGTGTGATAATCAGTTGGTGTGAATCAACATATTCTTGACTTCATACTATGATCCGGAATAATCTTTTTCCTGATCCCAGTTAGGATTTTGATTAGGGCAACTTCTATTAGTCCAATGAAGAGGAAATAAAAAAAAAAAATCCAATGGAGAGGAGAGCCTCCCAATTCCCGAAGTCCATAAGGATAGAATTTGAAACAACAATGTCATTAATCAATTAAATTACCGTTGCCATTGTCTTTACAACGATTATAAATGACTGTTATTAGGCTTGGAAAAATTCAAAACACTGATACACAAGTTTCCTAACAAACGTGCCATTTACTCTTTTATCAAATCACGAGGTCCTGCTCTAATCTAATTGATACACCCATACTTCCAAAGTAGAATCATGCCTTTATAGACTACAGAAGTGTGAAAACAAGATTGGATGCACATGCTAGAAGGTGCTCTTCCAATGAAAAGAATGTTTGTTTGGTGGGAGGGATGATACCAAACGATAAACATATTCTGACTCAAAATAATCATAGCTGGTTTGATGAACAATTTTGGGCTTTTTTCTGGGGCTTTTAATACTCCCATGATAGTAAAATACTGAAGTATAAGTCCCGTGTCTCATATTATACAAGGCCCCTAACACTATTTCTTTGTTGCTAAGACTGTCACTCCAGCAGTACGCCGCTGGCAATCCCTTGGCTGGAAACATGCTGCTGGCTGTACTCTCGGATAGAATCGTATTAAACCTCCAATCACTAAACTTGATTAGGTTCATTCTCTTTAAACATTTTACATGAAAACTAAGCTCAAGTTGGTCAAATGGTTGAATTGTGCTCACTGTATTCTGCAGTTCCAAGTTATTAAGAATAGTTGCATCTCAAAGTTTAGATTATGTTTGCCTAGGTGTTACTAGATGCAGGCAATAATTACCAATCCCAAAAGGAATGTGGTTATGATAATCACTTTTAACTCATTCTAATAATATTTTCTGGTGGGCCATTTTGTGGTTATTCTGGTGGCTTCTTTCTTTGGATATATGTGGCTTATTAGGTATGTGAGTGTGTTGTGTTGTCTTAATGTTTCGGAATTTTAACTGTCCATTGCAGACACAAGTAAATCAATGTGGATGAATGTTCCAGTAACACTTCTATTGGTCTCTGGATTTCGAATTTTATTTAATGAGGTGGAGTTCACTTGGAAGGTTCGAAATGTCCGCCGACAGACATATTTGTCACACTTAGAAAAGAAGCAATTGTCTGTGAATGATTCTCGTCTGTCTACCTCACCGCCACCGCCTAAATGGAAGAGAAAAATTGATTCTCCTTTAGTAGAGGCTGCAATGGAGGACTTTATTAACAAGCTTTTGCAAGATTTCGTTGTAGATTTGTGGTATTCAGATATCACGCCCGACAAGGAGGCCCCCGAGTTGATACATGCAATAATCATGGATGTTCTTGGTGAAATTTCTGCAAGAGGCAAAGAAATAAACCTTGTTGACTTGCTTACAAGGTGATTTCTTCCAAAACACTTCCCTCCCATATTATTTAAAAACGTCTTTATTAAGGTTTTCAAGGTTTTGTATGGCTCACTACTTGAATAATGGCACCCAATTTTTGTCCATCTTTTCAGGGATATGGTAGACCTAATAGGGGATCACTTAGACCTTTTCAGAAGAAATCAAACTGCTATTGGGGTGGACGTTATGGGAACATTATCTTCTGAAGAGAGGGATGAAAGGTTAAAATACCATCTCATGGCTTCTAAGGAGCTTCACCCTGCGCTGATATCTCCCGAGTGTGAGTACAAGGTGTGTGTGGCGTGTTCTGATGATTTTTTTTTTTTTAAAGTTGCACAGGGATTTTATTTTTGCATGGCATCTGGCATCTAAGGCTTTACTTTTCACAGGTTCTTCAGCGGCTCATGGGTGGAGTCTTAGCAATAGTAATGAGACCACGGGAAGCCCAGTGCCCCCTTGTTCGATGCATTGCCCGAGAACTTTTAACCTGTTTGGTGATGCAACCTATTATGAATTTTGCTAGTCCCGGGTGAGTCTATGTTCTTTAGTCCTCATGCGATAGATATCCGCGTTTTCATGATAAAGTGATGCACTTACGAATGATTTCATATGTGTTCAATTACAAATGCAAGTATAGTATTCAAGTGAAACTTATAGAAAAAGGTTCCTGAGGATATTGGCATAAAATTGCTACACTTAGCCACTGCAATTATATTGTAAAAAGTTTTTGTCCCTTTTTTTCCTTTGATGAATGTTGAAGATTTTAAGAAACAGCACTAAAATGTAGCACAAAGACTATTTTGACATAATCCGCATGAAGAGGCACCCCTTTTGGCCAGAACATCCTTTTTTTCTGGATGAAAGCTCTGATCAACTGAGTTTGCGAACAAAAGAAAATCTCAATAACCACCTTAGCAAGTGAGAGAAATTTCTATATCAAAGTCTAATACTAACATGCTTAATAGCATTAATTCCATGGCATCTGCTTTGAACCTAAAATGCTCAATACGCATACTACATATGTGATAAAAAAGTGAACATACAACATACTAGAGTACTAAGTTTTAAAGCTAATGCAGATCAACTTAGAAGTGGAGCAAATCTTTAATGGTTTCTTGTGAATATTTTGTTCGTGTGTGCAAATCTTTCATGGTTTCAGTCATGTCATTCCAAGATGCGGCTGAAATACCCAAACTGTGATTGTGATTATGTGTCTTCTTCACCTTAGCTTGGCACACTGTAATTTCAATTCTGATTGGACATGTTGCATCTTTACGGGGGTTGAAGAAAAAGTTGGTTTTCTAGGGACAGATGAGCCACAGTTGATGTATGTAAGCACAGAGAAAGCATTTTGGTATCTCAATGAGTAGCCGAGGACCTCCAATGGAGACTGATAGTATGGGGAAAAGTGAATTTGGTGTGTATATAAGCTCAGTTACTGGGATGTACATATAAGGCATGGCTGTTGCATTAGATCAAGTTGCCATCACCAACAGATCAGCAGCTCAATAAGCGTGTAAAGTAGCTTCTAACCTTGTTTTGTGGATTTGACTTCCATAAATTTACAGACCTATTGTAGGTGACCAGCAATTGGAGATTTTGTATGCACTGTAATTATTAAAGGTAGTACTTTTCTTCTAATGGGTGGCTTCATGGTAATTATCTGTGAGGACAGTCCATTTTAGTGAACACATATTTTTTTGGACGCAGAGGCTTATAATGGTTTGCCCTTCAAACCATGCATTATGTCATAGGTTGTACTGTTATCTGTTTCTGAAGCTAATATTCAATGGTAGTATAAGACATGGTTTATTGCATATGTGGTATCCTATTTGTTTGGCAAAGGTCTGGATTGTTCTCATCTCACAAACTTCCCAGTGCTCATACCTGCACTGTTTTGTTGTTCACTTTTATTGATCACCAATGCATGGAATTTGCGATCATTAAGCTTACTTGAGCGTTAAGCATTTAATTTTATGAATGGTGCATGTATCCTGCCATTATAAAATTTCAACCATTTTGATTGGACAATTCTTGGGGTTTCCAGGTATATTAATGAGTTGATTGAATATATTTTTCTTGCTAACCAAGATGGGGAGGTTAAAGAGTCTGAAGGCAATCAGTCGCCATATATGGAGGGTCACATCCATGATCATGCCGTTGCTGCAGACCGTTTACAAAGTGGTGAATCTACTTTGGGAAATAGTGCGCCTTCTTATAATCAAGGGACCGATATGACGGTGTCTAGACCTGACAATCAAAGAGAAGTATCCCTAGATGCTTCTGGAAAGTCCTCTAACACAAATCAAGATGAGTTCATGCAGGGGCGGCCTGCTGACTGGGCTCTAATCCTTGAGGCAGCTACCCAGAGAAGAACAGAAGTTCTTATGCCTGAAAACCTTGACAACATGTGGACCAAAGGAAGAAATTATAAGAAGAAGCTTCAGAAGAATGCTATTGTAGGACTTCAGGTTCCTGTACCAAAGGGTTCAACAAACAGTGGCATGACTACAAAAGCTTTGGGGAAGGACATATCAACACAGAAGCCTGAAAGTTCTTATTCTACCGTGGTGGAAGATAAAGATTTAGTGCAGTTGCCACCAATGCCTCATCCACTAAGTGATCGAGACACTAATGCAATACATTTGTCTCAGGATTTGAACAAGGAATTATCTTTTGGTGGAGTCTGTCTTGTTGATGATTTGGAGGATACTACTGCTGTTGTTTCTAGTGGGAACAAAAGTAGGCTTAAAAGATCTAATAGCACTTCTGATTTAAAAGTTCAACCAACATTTGAAGATGCATTTACGAGCAAGGTTGGTGGATCCATTATATCGGAGTTCTACAGCCCTGATTTTGGTAGTCGTAGTGAAGTACAGAAGATTAAGAGTGCTTCAGACATGGTTCTACTGGGTGAGGGATCACATGTTCAAAAGCTTAAGTGCCGGGTAAGATTATTTTTCTTCCTCTTTTTTTTTACTTCCCTTAATTCTTGACAATGTTCATGAGTCATGAGTTGTTCAGTTTTGGCATTTCAATTGTAAGAGAAATAGAGCGCGTGCATGGTAAATGAAAAATTTTCATGAGTTGCTTGACAATTCTTTTATGACATAGCTGCTTATCAGCTCTTAATGCTGCAGGTTATAGGAGCATATTTTGAGAAACTTGGGTCAAAATCTTTTGCAGTCTATTCAATTGCAGTGACAGATACTGACAAGAGCACTTGGTTTGTGAAAAGAAGGTATTGTCTCAATCTCCTTTTTTGAGTAACTAGAGAAATTGGTTGGTTTTGCATGGACATGTTTCTTTGTTTGTTGGCCTAGTGCCAATTACAATTTTTTAAGATTTGGACCAACATCGTTCAATTTGTTCCTTGGATTTGTTCAGTCATTTTTATCGTTTGAAACTTTGTCAGCAGATACAGGAATTTTGAGAGATTGCATCGACATCTTAAGGACATTCCTAATTATACATTACATTTGCCTCCAAAGAGGATATTCTCGTCGAGCACAGAGGATGCTTTTGTTCATCAGCGCTGCATTCAGCTTGATAAGTATCTGCAAGTATGATTCTTGCCTTGCTCTGCATATCTTTTATAAAGGAATTCCAATTTGTAGTTGTTTTGAGCACGTTGCTTTATCAGGATCTCTTGTCAATAGCTAACGTTGCTGAGCAGCATGAAGTGTGGGATTTTTTGAGTGTTTCCTCTAAGGTGTGTATGGAAGATGAATTTATTACCAACAATGATTTTTGCAGTAAATCAGACTAGTAACTGTTTTTTAATGCAGAATTACTCGTTTGGAAAATCTTCTTCAGTGATGAGAACTCTGGCAGGTATGTGGTTTTTCCTCCGAGATGTAATGTCATCTTCCTTTTCAGTGTTAGGGTTCTGTATGCATGTTTTGCCTTTTAGTTAATGTCCATATATATGTGGTGTTTATTGTTAATATATTGGTATCCATTTGTGAACCCTTGCAACTTGTTGCTCATCAAATATTATGGAAGGTGGACTCATTGATTCAGTACTTTCAAGTCAAAACTTCAAAAGTGGTTGCATTGTAGAGCTGCAACTTTAACCAAGTTCCTTCGGGGTAGGATATAAGTTTTCAGGTGTCAGTAAATGCTTCATCCTCTGTGGTTAAATTACTAGTTTATATAAATATCTTGGTGGATAACTTTTTGCTGGGGTGTGCGGATGACTTCCTCAATCAGTAATGCTAGGGATCCCAAATTGCATCCCAAATGAGTGTGGACCCTTGGATCGATGGTCCTGTTAACTTTTTCAATGGGACCCATTGATCCAATGGTCCACAGTCCACACTCATTTGGGATGCAATTTGGGATCCCTAGCACTATTCCTTCTTCAATTACTTCTTTTGCCGTAAATTGGATTTGAAGAATTTTTGTTGTCTGCCCAAAATTCTGTTGGAGGAGATATTCATATAATCAGTAACTGTTTTACGTGTGCTACTATGGGTCAATGAGGTTTATTTGCATAGGACATTGTTCAGGATAAATCACATCTTGGTCTATAGGTCAGCATTTAACTGTCAAGATCACCAAGATGGTCCACCGTGTACTGTGTATTTTTTTGGAGAACTAAAGTAGTGAAGCACTTTAATAATGTAAGCACTCTGTCAGTAGAACTATACAAGGAGCCTCTTCATATTTATTGATGATGTCAATGTCAGTTATGTCCTATATTTGGTTATTAGTGGGCTGTTATGTCGGAGTCTGCTGAATTAGTTTTTCCCTTTGTATTTTTCTGGTAAAATGTTTTGTTGTTTTTATTGTTTGTCTTATTACAACAATGACATTTTTTTGACCAAACAGTAAATGTGGATGATGCTATGGATGATATTGTACGCCAGTTCAAAGGGGTTTCAGATGGCTTAATGCGGAAAGTTGTTGGCCCATCTTCCAGTTATGAACCTGCTTTTTCAGTTCCAGGCCAGAACTTGTCCTGGAATTCAGATGACATAAACAAACTGGTTCTAAGGCGAACTACCACAGAGTCAGCTAATAGTTTTTCAGATAATGACAATGGTGATAAAGATGGAAGCCATGGCCATGAGGACATAGGATCCAGTGCTCAAGCCACTGGATGGCATTCAGACAATGAATTAAACTTGAAGGGGTTCCCTCCGCGAGTTATCAAACGTGAGTTCACAAGCTTAGATTCTGGGAAGAAACATGGTTCAGGGGTGCAATCTATATCAGTTAATGTTGGTGGATATCCTGTGGCAAATTTTCCATCAAGGTTTGATCAGCTAGAGGATCCAATGGGAGTGCCACCAGAGGTATGACTCATTTAGTGTTGGTACTTTTTTCTTTTTCTAGTTCAACTCCTGAACTTGGTTGATGCTTGAATGAGGGGTGTCAAGTGATTCTTGTCCAGTGGTGTCTCATTCTGGCCGTGTCTGGTAATAGTCATGCCAAACACTGCTGGTTTAATCTAGATCACATTTTTTGAAAATTTTCGTTCTTGCCCTAGCTCCCTCTCCCGCTCTATGTGATCTAGGATTTAATTAATTGTGTCAAATGACTGGACCAAAGCACGATCGGCGTAACACGTTTAATATACAAGTAGTGTTCGGGTCAACACAACATGCAAATAACCTGCACGAGATTCTCTTATATCACATTAAGAGATTGAAAAACCCCTAAAATTTTGTACAGCATTGTGGTCTGAGCATATAATAGATGAACTATAATATCCCATAACGAGACCTTGATTGCTTGCCCACGATGTCAACAAGTTTATCCCCTTTTTCATGTATGAAACTGGTCAACCTGTACAGAGAAGAGGAGTATTGTTGACCTTGCTCATGGACAGACTGTTGACACTGCACAGTGTTCAGTATCATTGCCTTGGACTTGCTTCCTGTGCTCGTACAAGAAAACAGTCCGGCCATCCAAATCTCAGCCCTTAGAACAATCAAAGAATCACATAACACAGAAACATATTGCATTCAACATATGTATAATGTTCTTATCGTCACACAAACCTATACGCATGCATGCGAGACAGAAAAAAGGGGGCGAGAGAGAGCTGATGAATGAGATGAGACCTTAACAAGAAGCTTGATCTAAATATCATTCGATTGTGGTGCAGAAACGAGGCACGAGATTAAGCAAATGAAGGCTGGTTTTTAATCTGGCCTATTTTAGATGGTTATATTTGGTCAGTGTTATTCTGGTCTGCAGGCATAATTAAATGGGTGTCAAATCTGGGTACAAAGCTGACCTGGCTTTATTTATCTTAAATGGGGTGATCCTTTTTTGGACAGTAATCCATTAGGACCAACATTAACCCGTTAATTCCTTGTTAAGTTCGAGTTAGTGGGTTGTACTGAAATTTACCACCTTTTTTGAATCAGTTTCTCATTATAGAGTAGTTAGCACTTTTTTGGCCATGGGGGTTGGCTTTTCGTTATTGCTATTCTTCGATGGGCTTCTTTCTAATCTGTGGCTAAATTGTTAAATTCTGTGCTGTCTCTATAAGAATGTCTTCGAAACTTCTTGTCATGATGATATGAGCAACATCAGAGAATCTAGCTGATCTCAATATAGTGGAAAAATACTTCCACAGAAATTTCTATTCATAAATTATTATTAATGTGAAGCATGGTATAGCATTGCGAAATAGACTTGTTCGATAATTACTTTCAGGGTAGAAGTCGAAATTGGATATTGTATATTAGAATCAAAGCTTTGAAACAAAATTGTCAGGTTTTTGAGATTATTGGTTTAAAGTTGTGATCAACTTCTCTGATTAAAGATTTTGTTTGGTTTATATATTCATTTCTTGATAGCCCATGTCTTTGGTTAGGCCTAAGCTCTGGTCATTGCTGATTTCTTTCGCAGTGGACACCACCTAATTTAAGCGTACCTGTGTTGAATCTAGTGGATAACATATTTCAACTTAAGAGAAGAGGCTGGCTAAGGTGAGCCAGTTTTTCCCTCAATTTCTGTTAAGTTTTCCTGAATAATTGAAATTTATGATGTCACACACAGTTAGAAGAATCCTGAAGTGATCTTATGTTTTGTATTATTCGTCACAGCATGCCTTGGATTGTATATGCTTTGGTTATTCCATCTGAGTGCTTTTGTTAATCGAAGTCACGACATAGGTTTGTTATTGTATGAAACTGGAAAATGTGTGGAATAAATATAGAGATGTGTTTTATCACTCTATAAGGACACCACAATATTAGTGTTACATCTAGAATTTGTATTGGAAGTTGGAGCTTGGAAGCCCAGTTTCTCTCTGTGTAATTTATTTATTTATTTATTTTTTTGGGGGGGGGGGGGAAGAGACTTTAGATTCTGCCAAACTAAGGTGTAAAAAGTTTGTAGCTAATCATGAACTCTTGGACCGGTAATTATGGATCATGTTCGTTCATTTTTCTAAAATAATTTCCTTGCAACGGGTAATATACCTTTGAAACACAACATGGGAAGTTAGAGAGTGGGATATTCATCGAGTTAAGTAAGATGCAAGCAAAATAGGAGCAGAAACCTCACCCAGTATTTAGTGGCATCCATTTCTGTATTCTTTTTTTATGTTTCTAATATCTAAAAGCTTCCATCTCGTATATTCTTTTACAGTCCTATTTATCCTTGATCATAATGTTTTTTCAGCTCTAGCATTCAACCACCATTTGTCATCCTTTAGAACTGAAGTGGACATATGTCATGGGGTCTTCACTTGAATGGTTGCATGCTCAATTAGCCTATCAAAGGAAGTAAAAGTGAATTGTGAAGAGAGCTCTTCCACATCGAAAAATTAAGTAGACCCAAAGTTGGTTTATATACTTGAGGTACCAGTCTACTGGTGGCCAGTTGGTTTTGGGTTGAATACTTTAACATGATATCAAAGTTGCGTCTTGGGTAATTAGTGGGCTAAGTCTCTCACCGAGTTGAATTAATCCGTCTATTTATATATTTGTTTCGGTTCAGCTCTAGTTTGCTTTTTGGCCTGTTTCAGTTCGGTTTGTTAGCCCACGTGCGAGTCCGGTTCACACATAAGGGAAGGTGTGAAGAGAGAGCTCTCCCACGTCAAAAAATCAAGTAGACCCAAGGTTTGTTTATATACTTGAGGGATCATTCTACCTATTTCCAATTGATTTTGAGTTGAATGCTCTTATAGAATAGATAAAAGCATGGTCAATTTACTAGTTATTAAATCTTGATGAGATAGGACCAACGCTGTTGAAATATAGGTTCAGTAAAGCAAGGATAAGCAAGGAAGCAGACATAATTAATTGCTTGTATTTCGTCTTTTTTTTTTTTGGGGGGGGGGGTTGGCTGGCTGTATTTAGCCGTGTTGAGAGAGAATGAGAGAGGAAGAGAGATAGAGATTGGGGGGCTTCTTCAAGTAAAGTTGTCATTGGATGGATGAGTGAAGTGCTTACAGAGTATTGTGCAATTGGTGTATACCTATTAAGTTTTTTTTTTTTTATCAAAGTATACCTATTAAGTTGAAGGGAGGCTTTTAAGGTGACATTGAAAGAACCACCATAGGGTGCCTGATATCAAGAAACCAAATACAAAAGAAGAATAGAACAACAAATCAACCCTTGTGTTAGAGCATCTAACCCAAAATGAATTAATAAATAAAACCTAGGCCAATTTTATTAGATGTCCCTGAAGGAACAAAATTGTGGTTGCTGGGATTCGAGCCCAGGTCAAAAGCTTTATCAATTTACTGGGTATAGAGTCATGGTTACATAGGACCAACACTGACTGTATTGAATATAAGTTCAGCAGAGGAGGAAATATAAGGGAGGAAGCATACAAAACTAATTACATAGTCTCTTGGGTTTTTTTTTTCTTTTACTTCTTTAGAGAATAGAGATCAGAGAGCTTGTTCAAGTAGGGCTGCAATGGGTTGGATGATTGAAATGCTCAATGCAAGAAATCCATAGGGCCCACCTCATACCAAAAAACCAAAACAAAAGAAAAATTCAAACTAGTGTCAAGAGCATTCAACACAAAACTAATTTGCAATGTCAATCCTCATATTTTGATGTGAGGTACAAGCTCTCTGCACACTCTTCTTCACGTGTGACCCGGACGTATGTGGGAAAACAAATCCAGCGGAACAGACAACCAAACATACAAAAAATTTCAAATGGGTGAGAGACTTGGCTCATTTACTGCCCAATGCTTAGGTCTGATACCACACTCGGATATTCCATCACATGAAAAATAGGTACAAGATAAATTTGTATAAAACACTAGAATAAGAGAAGACTACACTACCCCTAATGAAATAAACAAAAATGATAAGTACTGTATTAACACTGAGATACGGGCACTTCCTTTAAAAGATTAGAATCATGCCAAAAAGTTCTACAAAAAAGTATATAGCCATTGAATTTGGTAAGTTGGAATTCCCTTGGCAGGCACACACACAAAAAAAATGAGGGAAAAATACTATCAGGTATCCACTTTCAGTTTGCCATCAACTCATTCATTGACTCACAAATTTACCATTTGCTCACCAAGGTATCACGGGCATTCAACTTCCAAAAAACAAAACCAAAAAAATAACTTAAGTTGGATGATCAGGTTATAAAAGTTTAGGGTTGTTAAAGCTGTGCCTAGGTGAATGTCTACTCACAAGAAACATACAAGAAAAAAGAACAAAGTGTAGCACTTAGCATCTTGAAAAGCTAAATAATAACATAAAACAGAGTAGTTCCCAAAGAAACATCTTGCTAACTCACAAAGAGAGGACTGAATATATAATATCCAGTTTTCCAGGCAATGGTCACAATTTTATCAGAAGGAAAAACACATCCCAAAGTTAGTCAGAAGACTTACAGTACAGAAACTTGAACAGTTTAACTTGCACGGAGAGTGTCTCCTTCAATACTGTATACTAAACTAGTACACGAACCTTGTGTTGTCACTTTACTCAATGCTAATTTTGGATGCTTTAACAGAAGTCACACCACACAGACATATAAAATTTTTCCCGTGAACAATGCACTCTATACAGGGATATTCCTTGGCTCACAGCACATTTTCCTCCACATTGTGTTCCTTTATTTTCATTATCAACAATTATAGCATGTCCTATCCAACACAAGATAAAAAAACAAAGGTGGTTGTTTTTTGTTTGCCCTGTGAACAAACATCATTCTCATCCCTTTTTGAGCCGCCTCAACTTGAAAAGGTGGAAATGATGGAACTTTGTGAAAAGTTATGTGAGATGCAGTCTTGTTTACAATATGCTGATCATCATCTTGGCTCAACTAATTGCGTATGCAGAAGACAGGTGTTTTGGATATCAAAGCAAATTTTGCAGTTGATGATGGAGGATGCAATTGATGACTGGCTTTTAAGGCAAATTCATTGTCTTCGCAGAGAAGACATTATTGCTCAAGGGATTCGATGGGTACAAGATGTAAGTACCAAACACTAGTTAATCATCACTATTTTACTGAAATGGTTCAATAAGTAGCCTAGAACTTCAGCCCAGTGTTGTGACTAGCAGCATTATAATCCAGTGTTACATGAATTCTGGTCTATTTGCTTTATGTTTTCTTTTGGATGAAAATTCTCTTTTACTGGGAGATGTATATTATTAGAGATGCATGTTAGCAGTGCTGAGGTTAGTTCAAGCTGAGTCTTGGCCCAGCATTGTAAGTGTAACACTATCAGGGACAAAACGGATTTGGTGTGCATACATGATTTGACAAGGGTCCCTGTTTGTATATATGTACATTGTACTTTGGATGAGTTCAGGCTTTCTCTAGTTTATTAACTGATCAAAGTGAGTTTTCTTCCTCCTTTTTCCTGTGGTTGATATGATTATATATAAAGCTGCTTACAGAATCGTGAAACCTAAGGCCTTGTATGGAAATACTTTGTTTCATTTTAAAAATAATCCATTAGAAGTCGAGCTGTGCCCTCCACAGATTGCATCATTCAGGCCCACTGGAGGCTAATACTGCTAATATTCTACACTTATGCATTGTGATATTATCAATTGGCACTGGTAGAGGGTGCCTCACAATGACATTGACATAAATCAGCGAAAGTGCCTGAAATGTTGCATGTAGGCTACATTCACTTGCAGGGGTGAAGCCAGAATATTTTTATAGTGGGGGCAAGTTAAAGTTCGTCAATAAATTGGATTCAAAATTTTAATATTATTTCCACAATAAGATAAATTATTAATAATTCTTTTATAGACATAATTTCATTAAAACGTCAATTGGAGGTGCAATCAATACACATATAATATATAAAAGAGCTAACAAAAAAGACTCGCAAAAATTTTTCTATGCATCTATAATTATTGTACAGATATTTTCACTAACTCGAGTT
Organism: Ilex paraguariensis; assembly: GCA_963454935.2. Taxonomy (NCBI): domain Eukaryota; kingdom Viridiplantae; phylum Streptophyta; class Magnoliopsida; order Aquifoliales; family Aquifoliaceae; genus Ilex; species Ilex paraguariensis. The sequence continues at coordinate 388,938 of CAUOFW020002059.1, forward strand.
GTGAGAGAATTTGTAATATCTTTAATCAACTTAGTTTATCGAGTTATTTTTTCAGTAGTTAGTCTCTATGTGGCCCTACAAGGGTGTGTATCCATTTGTGTATATCTTGAATTATATTGTAATATCATTCCTGTAGGAATACTTCCTGAAAAAATACTATAAATTTATCCACAAGACCTAATACAAAACCTTTGCACCAAAATAAAATGTTTTACACCCAATACTTTATCGTTGAACCAAATAGTCTCTAAGAAAAAATATCTTACGTGTCTATTAATCCCAAACCTAGATATTCGAAACTACTTGACTACCACAAGCAAGGTATGAAAGTCCAAAAAAAAAAAAGTTATTCAAGTCCATTTAATCAAAACAAATTGACCCAAAATGTAATCCATAATTAACAAATTTCAAATATAAGAAATTCAAGTTCTTCTAAACTTTTAATGGAGCAAATTTAAAAAAAAAATCAAAATTTTCAGAATTTTAAGTAGACTCCAAAAGTTCTCAACATTGCTGTGGGGGCAGCTGCCCCCAATGTGGCTCCGCCACTGTTCTCTTGTATGATTAAAGATTCCATTTAGGTGATTGCCATTACTTATCATGTCGAGATGTGTTGGTACCCTAAACAATCCTATGTAGTTTTGTCCATGAAATTTTCCATGAGTTGGGATTTGGAAAAAAAAAAATTCCTTCATTCTTTTGATCTTCGGACTTCAATATTAGATAGGAGTAGGCAGGATGTGGGGTAATGTATAATGTTTTAAATATTGACATTGACTCCAATATTTTGCAGTGTTGTGGAAGTTACATTAAGTTGTGTAATTGTGTTGTATTGAAATCCAGTATATTAGTAGATATTTGCCTTCAAATATATGTATCTTGCATGGTGGTATTAATTTGAAAGTCAATTGATGCTATTTTTGTTTGAATTTATAATTTGTTCTTACTGAAGCCGCCTCTTGGTTGAGGGCTCAAAACAGTGAGATTGTGTATTGATAAATATTTCATTCTTTGTGGGATATGGGATTTATTTGATTGGTAGAATTGAAAATGGAGATCGAGTGCACTGGCATCAAATGCTTAAACTGTGACTGACGACCATGTGCTATTGCTCTTTCGATGTTGGCATATGCGTGTAATGCACATCTTCACAGGTCACATGCTTCTAGTCAAAGCTCTTTTTGTGACTAATATTGCGTAGAAGACTCCTTCACATGCACATGTTCAGAATTATATCCAATGATATTCTAGAGTTTGTTTTGTTTTAACAGAAATTTGGATGCTGGGTTGCCATGCTCTACGAGACAAATAATTGGCAGTTGAGGGCCGACATGTCCATGAAATGAGTGGGGGCCAAAATGCATTTGAAATGGATGTGTGGTAAGATGAGATNCTATAAATTTATCCACAAGACCTAATACAAAACCTTTGCACCAAAATAAAATGTTTTACACCCAATACTTTATCGTTGAACCAAATAGTCTCTAAGAAAAAATATCTTACGTGTCTATTAATCCCAAACCTAGATATTCGAAACTACTTGACTACCACAAGCAAGGTATGAAAGTCCAAAAAAAAAAAAGTTATTCAAGTCCATTTAATCAAAACAAATTGACCCAAAATGTAATCCATAATTAACAAATTTCAAATATAAGAAATTCAAGTTCTTCTAAACTTTTAATGGAGCAAATTTAAAAAAAAAATCAAAATTTTCAGAATTTTAAGTAGACTCCAAAAGTTCTCAACATTGCTGTGGGGGCAGCTGCCCCCAATGTGGCTCCGCCACTGTTCTCTTGTATGATTAAAGATTCCATTTAGGTGATTGCCATTACTTATCATGTCGAGATGTGTTGGTACCCTAAACAATCCTATGTAGTTTTGTCCATGAAATTTTCCATGAGTTGGGATTTGGAAAAAAAAAAATCCTTCATTCTTTTGATCTTCGGACTTCAATATTAGATAGGAGTAGGCAGGATGTGGGGTAATGTATAATGTTTTAAATATTGACATTGACTCCAATATTTTGCAGTGTTGTGGAAGTTACATTAAGTTGTGTAATTGTGTTGTATTGAAATCCAGTATATTAGTAGATATTTGCCTTCAAATATATGTATCTTGCATGGTGGTATTAATTTGAAAGTCAATTGATGCTATTTTTGTTTGAATTTATAATTTGTTCTTACTGAAGCCGCCTCTTGGTTGAGGGCTCAAAACAGTGAGATTGTGTATTGATAAATATTTCATTCTTTGTGGGATATGGGATTTATTTGATTGGTAGAATTGAAAATGGAGATCGAGTGCACTGGCATCAAATGCTTAAACTGTGACTGACGACCATGTGCTATTGCTCTTTCGATGTTGGCATATGCGTGTAATGCACATCTTCACAGGTCACATGCTTCTAGTCAAAGCTCTTTTTGTGACTAATATTGCGTAGAAGACTCCTTCACATGCACATGTTCAGAATTATATCCAATGATATTCTAGAGTTTGTTTTGTTTTAACAGAAATTTGGATGCTGGGTTGCCATGCTCTACGAGACAAATAATTGGCAGTTGAGGGCCGACATGTCCATGAAATGAGTGGGGGCCAAAATGCATTTGAAATGGATGTGTGGTAAGATGAGATGTAGAACTAGAAGTGACACTGATCATCGATCAGATTTTCGTTTCGGTGCATGGTTTCAGCCAACTCGGCAGCAGAAACATTTCAGAATCCAAATGAAATCAAAAGAAAAATTGAAATTTAGTTTTCAAAACATTTCAAAAACATCCTCAAACCCCTCGAAACTATGGGAACTAAGGAATTTCAATATTCCATCATTGATTCAATTTGGTTTCCATGGAAACTGAAATGTTACTAGGTTTTGGTGGAAATGAGACGAAATTTTCATCCTTGACCCGGATTGGAGACAAAATGAGAGAAAACTAACTAAGATGGTTTGGTCAGCATCAATAATGAGGTAGCACCACGTGGTTAGTGTGAAGGCACTGCTTTGTGTAGTGGAAGATCAAAGTTTATACGAGTTAAGCTAATAATAAATGAAATGCCAGCATGCGCTTTATCTGAAGCAATGATCCAAACATAATGGTGAATTTATATTCTTTTGATGGATCGTTGGTATAAGGCTTTGTTTAATTGATTTCAGTAACTGTAATGCATTCATTGGAGCATGTTGTGCTGTTTTTTGAACTTTAAGACTGACTATTACATTGACATAAGTTATTTTGCCTTGGAGCATATAGTGCTATTTTTTAACAGTTGAGAGTAAGTACTTCATGCACTCTGATGTGTAAAATGTGATCTAATTTTTCTTGACGGTTGATATGCTTTGCTGAGTTGATTTTAGTAGTTATGTTGTGATCAGTGGAGCATGTTGTGCTTTTGTTAAAGTTTTTGATAATGATTCAATTATATATTATGGAGATTTTAATTAGTTTTTGGGCATGTAACACTTTTATTTGACGGTTAAGTATTGTAGTGGACTATGATTTGTGAAATGTGCCTCTAATATATCTAGATTGTTGATACGGCCTTTTTGTTTGCTCTTTAATTTACAAAGAAGGATAATAGAAAAGCGAAGAATCAATTGGAAATGTTGGTTTGTTCTGATGATTGTTTTCTTTTGTAGGTTCTCTGGCCTGATGGTACATTCTTCACAAAACTTAATACTCAAGACAGTATGGATGACTGTCAACCGAATCAGAGATCTTTACAAACTACAAACCAAATAGCTGGCAGTAAGGTCTCTAGACCAGTTTCTTTTGAACAACAGCTTGAGGCTGCTCGCAGAGCTAGTGATGTCAAGAAAATGATCTTCAGTGAGTATTTTTTTCCCTGGTTACATCTCCAGTGATTTGATGTTCATCCCAAATGAGCATTTTATGCAAGCGCAAGATTGAAGGAGACTTAAATGCGATTTCCGTCTCACAGCCAGTTCTTTTTGGTCCTTTGCATTCTTTTTTAAGTTACACGGTTTTGTTCTCTTTCTCTACAGTTCTTTTTATCAGATATGCCTTTGTTCTATTTTATCATTGTTTACTTAAATTTCTGCCCTAAGTTTTCAATGCCTGTGTGTGACACTGCATTTCTCGTTTGGGTGAAGCATAGTCTTAGATCCTAAAATTTAGCCCAGTCCGAGTTCCATGTTTCTTTTGGCTGTATGTTTCATTTTGCACTTGTGAGAAGAATTCTTGGCTATGGATGTCAATTTCATATTGTGAAGTTGTTTGTAATGCTAGTCTGATCTCATGCCGGGTCGGTCAATCCTTCCTGCTATGGAGGAGGGAAGGATTGACCAAAGGCATATCTGTTATGTGGAGGAAGAATCTTTTGTCCTTCATGGAATGGAAAAGGTGTCTGCCTCATACTGGAATTTCCATGCTATGGAGGAACGAGGTGGCCTTTCATATCTATGCCTTCAAATCCACGCATCAACATTGACCATTTGCTGACTGGGAATTCAACGTACCATGCTTGGCCCAAGTGCCATTATATCAGGAATCCTAGACATGGACTTCAGCTACATTATTTCTGCAGAGATTTGTGGATTATTTTTATTCTCTCTTTATTTGATAGCCATGCTCTCTAGATTCTTGTGAAGACTGGATATCATAATCTGGAGTGAGAACTTAACCACCGCCCTTTTCTTGTCAGGTGGAGCTCCCAGTACTCTGGTCAGCTTGATTGGGCACAAGCAGTATAGGCGTTGTGCTAAAGATATTTATTACTTTCTTCAGGTAAAGTCAACTATAAGCCTTCACCACGTGTAATTCTGCTATGGTGTTTTCTTTGGAACCAAACATCCCACAACTTTATTTTTGAATTGCAGTCTACGATATGTTTGAAGCAACTTGCATATGGAATACTTGAACTTTTACTCGTATCAGTTTTCCCGGAGATGCGGGATGTTGTGCTGAATGTTCATGAGAAGATGCGTGCTTAAGATGTATAGGAAATTGGTTTCATTTTGGTAAAACGCGCGCCATTTCAGGGGAGTTCATTTCCCTACTATTGTGAGGCTTTAAACGTCAGATTCTTACATAGTAGGCAAGGTCACCGGATCAGGTGTTCAGGTGATATATGGGTTTAATGGTGTTTTCCGTGGTGCTCATTTTCGGATTAAACGGGGAAAGGTGACATCGATATAGAAATTATTTTTCCGGGAAGTACGGAGATAGCTTCTCGTGCCGTTCTAATTCTAATTGTATAAAAATGTGCATTTTGAAATCTGTATAGAAGTAGTCGTTGGTATTAAGCTTCTATTTTTTGGGTGCAGACTCTGAAAATCAGTATCAGTCAAGAGTTTCTGTTCATTCAGGGCACCTTTATAATTTGCTGTAAATTATGATGGCATCTTGAATCTTGTCCCTAGGAACTTTGTGTACCTTATGACTCAATTGTTTTTGGGTTTTGTGTCGTCTTTTTCCGTGGTGTACGTATATTAGTTCTGCGTTCCTATATTTGGGATAAGGTTTTTTTTGAGTTGAGTTGAAAACCCCGAGCAAGAAATTTCATTAGAGAAAGAGGAAGTCTTCAAATTGATCACATTCTGTTTACTTATTTGTACTAATTTTCATTTTGTATAATAATTTTAATTTATGTCTTAATCTTATTGTTGTTTTGGTGGCCCTCTTGTGTAGTAAGGTGCAGTCGGGGTGATATTCAAATTTTAAATTTGATTCGTTGCATATAGAATTACTAATTATTGTCTGTGCCTAAAGACACAAAATAATAAAAAAATGGTAAACAATAAATATATTTGTATTTATATTTAAAATTAAATCACAAATATAGATGAGAGATGCATGAATTTAAACATCGGTTGTAGTGAGGGTGAGAGGTGGTGGGCGGTAGTGGTGGTGGTAGGAGCCGGTGATGATTGTGATGGATGACAATGACTGTGGTGGCGGAGGCGACGATGGTGGCAGTTGTGGTGGTGGTGGTGGGGCGGTTTTGAACATTATTTTTTTTAAAAGTACTTATGAGAAATAATTCTTAAAATTACTTTTAAAAAATTATTTCAAACACACCTTTAAGAATTTATTTTTTCTGTTAAATTTAGATTGTTAATATTAGTTGTTAAATTTACTTTAAAGTCAAATTTAAAGTGATCTAAACTGCGAAAAGTAAAAATTATTTTGTTTAATTTTTGAAATTTGAATTGTAAGTTACTTTATTATATATACTAGTTATTGTCTGTGTCTGAAGACACAAAATAATAAAAAATTGTAAACAATAAACATATTTGTATTCATATTCAAAATTAAATCATAAGTATAAAAGAAAGATAAATGAATTTAAGCATCGGTTATAGTAGGGGTAAAAGATGGTGGGTGACAGTGGTCGTGATAAGAGGTGATGATGGTTGTGGTGGGTGACAATGACCGTGGCAGAGGTGGTGATGGTGTCGGCGGCGATGACGATGACGATGATGGTGTGGTGGCGGCGACGATGATGGTGGTGGGGGCGGAGATGGCGACAGTGACGGTGGCGGTGGCGGCAGTGGGGGGGTGGTGGTGGTGGCGACGGTGACGGTGGTGGCGGTGATGATTGTGGTGGCGAATGCGACGATAATAACAGTGACGACAATGGTGGTGGGGGTGGCGGTGGTGGGTGTGGGTGTGGTGATGGTGATAGAAGTAGTGGTGGGACGGTTTTAAATACTTTTTTTTTTCAAAGTACTAATGAGAAATAATTCTTAGAAGTATTTTTAAAAAGTCACTTCAAATACACCTTAGGGACCTATTTTTTTTATTAAATTTTGGGTGTTAATATTAGCCATTAGATTAATTTTAAAGTAAAATTTGAAGCAATCTTAACCACAAATAGTAAAAGTTATTTTGTTTATCTTTTAAAATTTGAATTGTATTATACTTTATTTTATAGATATACTAGTTATTGTCTGTACCTAAAGGCACATAAAAATAAAAAATGGTAAACAATAAACATATTTGTATTCATATCTAAAATCAAATCACAAATATAGAGAATATATAAAAGAATTTAAGTATCGGTTTGTAGTGGTGGTGGTAAGAGACAGTGATGACTATGGTGGGTGGCAATGACCGTGGTGGTGGTGAGGGCGACAACAATGGTGGCTGCGACGGTGATGGTGAGAGTGGCGTTGGAGGCGACGACAACGGCTGTGGTGGGATTTCAATTACTATTTTTTTAAAGTATTTATGAGAAATAATTTCTAAAAATCACTCTACACACATCATTGGAGATTTTTTTTTTCTATTAAATTTATAGTGTTAATATTAGTCGTTAGATTAATTTTAAAGTGATCTGAACCGCGAATGACAAAAGTCATTTTGTTTATCTTTTGAAATTTGAATTGTAAGCTATTTTAATATATAAATTTATTGATAAATTAAACTAAAATTTTGCTATTTCATCTCATTTTATGGATTTTGATTTAGAGATATTAAATCTCCAATATGAAATAGATAATTATGCACATATAAGTTTACGACAAAAGTGAAATTTTTTTATTGATNATAATTTGCTGTAAATTATGATGGCATCTTGAATCTTGTCCCTAGGAACTTTGTGTACCTTATGACTCAATTGTTTTTGGGTTTTGTGTCGTCTTTTTCCGTGGTGTACGTATATTAGTTCTGCGTTCCTATATTTGGGATAAGGTTTTTTTTGAGTTGAGTTGAAAACCCCGAGCAAGAAATTTCATTAGAGAAAGAGGAAGTCTTCAAATTGATCACATTCTGTTTACTTATTTGTACTAATTTTCATTTTGTATAATAATTTTAATTTATGTCTTAATCTTATTGTTGTTTTGGTGGCCCTCTTGTGTAGTAAGGTGCAGTCGGGGTNGAAGAAATTTCATTAGAGAAAGAGGGAGTCTTCAAATTGATCACATTCTGTTTACTTATTTGTACTAATTTTCATTTTGTATAATAATTTTAATTTACGTCTTAATCTTATTGTTGTTTTGGTGGCCCTCTTGTGTAGTAAGGTGCAGTCGGGGTGATATTCAAATTTTAAATTTGATTCGTTGCATATAGAATTACTAATTATTGTCTGTGCCTAAAGACACAAAATAATAAAAAAATGGTAAACAATAAATATATTTGTATTTATATTTAAAATTAAATCACAAATATAGATGAGAGATGCATGAATTTAAACATCGGTTGTAGTGAGGGTGAGAGGTGGTGGGCGGTAGTGGTGGTGGTAGGAGCCGGTGATGATTGTGATGGATGACAATGACTGTGGTGGCGGAGGCGACGATGGTGGCAGTTGTGGTGGTGGTGGTGGGGCGGTTTTGAACATTATTTTTTTTAAAAGTACTTATGAGAAATAATTCTTAAAATTACTTTTAAAAAATTATTTCAAACACACCTTTAAGAATTTATTTTTTCTGTTAAATTTAGATTGTTAATATTAGTTGTTAAATTTACTTTAAAGTCAAATTTAAAGTGATCTAAACTGCGAAAAGTAAAAATTATTTTGTTTAATTTTTGAAATTTGAATTGTAAGTTACTTTATTATATATACTAGTTATTGTCTGTGTCTGAAGACACAAAATAATAAAAAATTGTAAACAATAAACATATTTGTATTCATATTCAAAATTAAATCATAAGTATAAAAGAAAGATAAATGAATTTAAGCATCGGTTATAGTAGGGGTAAAAGATGGTGGGTGACAGTGGTCGTGATAAGAGGTGATGATGGTTGTGGTGGGTGACAATGACCGTGGCAGAGGTGGTGATGGTGTCGGCGGCGATGACGATGACGATGATGGTGTGGTGGCGGCGACGATGATGGTGGTGGGGGCGGAGATGGCGACAGTGACGGTGGNTATATAAATTTATTGATAAATTAAACTAAAATTTTGCTATTTCATCTCATTTTATGGATTTTGATTTAGAGATATTAAATCTCCAATATGAAATAGATAATTATGCACATATAAGTTTACGACAAAAGTGAAATTTTTTTATTGATGAAATGTAGCTATAATTTGTGCATAAGTCTATTAAAATTGGATTTAATTTACTTATTTGAGTTCAAGTTGAAATTGAGGATGAAATTTTTGATTTTCAGCTAAGTGGCGTATAAATTATTAACATAAAATGTATTGAATCATATAAGATTAATTTTTTTTTGAATAAATCAAAATGCCAAGGCACTCAAGTTCTCAAGGCGTGATTGTTTACAAAAATGTATTAAGAGCAACTCCAAAGAGAGTTGCTATTTTGAAGTGTCAAATTATTTATTTATAACTTTGAACAGTGTTTTGATACTCTTAAATTATAAATCTGTTCCAATGACAGGTGCCAAAATGGGGTGTTATTTTCATATTTTTATTCATCAATCTATATGAATTATTGGATCTATATTCATTAACTTATTTACAATTTCTCCCTTTCTCTCTCCATAGTTGCCAAAAATACCAACCCAAATGTCTTGATACTATTTTCTAAAGAGTAACTCCGAAGGGAGTTGTTATTTTTGGGTGTCAAATTATTCATTTGTAACCTTGAACAATGTTTTGACACCCCTTAAATTATAAATATATTCCAATGACAGGTGCCAAAATAGAATACTATTTTCATATTTTTATTCATCAATCTATACGAATCGTTGAATCTATATTCATCTAATGGATTTATATTCATTAACCCATTTGCAACTTCTCATTTTTTCTATATAAAGTTGTCAAAAATACCACACTTTGATGTTATTCTCTAACTTCATATGCCACCCCTTGGAGCCTAAAATTTTAAATTTAGTGTGACACGTGAGGTTGCAACCCCATATGCCACCCCCCTCGAAGCTCAAAATGTTGAATTTGGGGTGGCATATGGGGTTGCCACCCCCATATGTCACCCCCATATGCCATCCCTCCGAGTTGCTCTAATGGTGTGACTGTTTACAAAAACGAGCGACTTAAAATAGCTGTCTCCGTACAGAGGGACACACTAGTTCTCAAGGCGTTTCAGTATTTTATTCACATTGCCCATTCGAATGCACACGCACTAGCACCACCTTTATTACCCTCCCTGAAACCCCGTTTATTGGGGAGAGAGAGAGAGCAATGGTGAGCAAGAAGGAGAGAGGTCGAACCCAGAAAAGCGAGAAGAAAAACGAACAGGAGACCAACAATGATGGAGTTGCAGGGTATGAGCAGTTCAGAGACCAAAGAATCAAGGAGAACATGGAGAGGATGGAGAAACTGGGAATTTTGGAGCTCTCACGCAAGCTCAAGACCTCCAAGTCTCTCCCTCCAAAAAACCCACCCAAGAAGAAGCCCACCTTACCCCCTTCTGAGCCCACAAGACGCTCTTCGAGGTACCCACTTTTCTTTTCCCTCTGTTTGGTTGCCCAGAAAAATTGGACTATAAAATATATATAAAAGATCATTTTGAAGAGTATGTTCCTCTTTCTTGGTCGTTGGCTTGTTCATGTTCTGTTTTCTATAGTTTCTGTATGGAAAAGAAAAACCCAGATGGTACATTCTTCTGCTTTCCTACATTTTTCCCACAAACCAACCAACGGGTGTTGTGTATAGAATGATTTCTTTTTGTTTGTTCTCTAACTTGTGGTTCTTTTAGGTTGACGAATAGGACTCCGGTTAATTATTCGGAAAAACGCACACCCAAGAAGGAGGGGGAGGTAGAGAAATTGCTGCAGAATTTGGATATACGCATAAAAGAAGGTTCAAAACCTGAGATTTATACAGAAGAGCATGAAAATCTTTTGGGTGATTGCAAGACAACTTGGACTTTGTATGTGGATGGATATGACGAAGATGGTCATCGCATATATGACCCATTTGAGGGAAAGAGTTGCCATCAGTGCAGGTATTGAGTTTGCACTTTCTCTCTCTCTCTCTCCCCCCGGGGGGGGGGGGCCCCCTTTTCCTCCCCTTTCTNTACTCTTAAATTATAAATCTGTTCCAATGACAGGTGCCAAAATGGGGTGTTATTTTCATATTTTTATTCATCAATCTATATGAATTATTGGATCTATATTCATTAACTTATTTACAATTTCTCCCTTTCTCTCTCCATAGTTGCCAAAAATACCAACCCAAATGTCTTGATACTATTTTCTAAAGAGTAACTCCGAAGGGAGTTGTTATTTTTGGGTGTCAAATTATTCATTTGTAACCTTGAACAATGTTTTGACACCCCTTAAATTATAAATATATTCCAATGACAGGTGCCAAAATAGAATACTATTTTCATATTTTTATTCATCAATCTATACGAATCGTTGAATCTATATTCATCTAATGGATTTATATTCATTAACCCATTTGCAACTTCTCATTTTTTCTATATAAAGTTGTCAAAAATACCACACTTTGATGTTATTCTCTAACTTCATATGCCACCCCTTGGAGCCTAAAATTTTAAATTTAGTGTGACACGTGAGGTTGCAACCCCATATGCCACCCCCCTCGAAGCTCAAAATGTTGAATTTGGGGTGGCATATGGGGTTGCCACCCCCATATGTCACCCCCATATGCCATCCCTCCGAGTTGCTCTAATGGTGTGACTGTTTACAAAAACGAGCGACTTAAAATAGCTGTCTCCGTACAGAGGGACACACTAGTTCTCAAGGCGTTTCAGTATTTTATTCACATTGCCCATTCGAATGCTCACGCACTAGCACCACCTTTATTACCCTCCCTGAAACCCCGTTTATTGGGGAGAGAGAGAGAGCAATGGTGAGCAAGAAGGAGAGAGGTCGAACCCAGAAAAGCGAGAAGAAAAACGAACAGGAGACCAACAATGATGGAGTTGCAGGGTATGAGCAGTTCAGAGACCAAAGAATCAAGGAGAACATGGAGAGGATGGAGAAACTGGGAATTTTGGAGCTCTCACGCAAGCTCAAGACCTCCAAGTCTCTCCCTCCAAAAAACCCACCCAAGAAGAAGCCCACCTTACCCCCTTCTGAGCCCACAAGACGCTCTTCGAGGTACCCACTTTTCTTTTCCCTCTGTTTGGTTGCCCAGAAAAATTGGACTATAAAATATATATAAAAGATCATTTTGAAGAGTATGTTCCTCTTTCTTGGTCGTTGGCTTGTTCATGTTCTGTTTTCTAGAGTTTCTGTATGGAAAAGAAAAACCCAGATGGTACATTCTTCTGCTTTCCTACATTTTTCCCACAAACCAACCAACGGGTGTTGTGTATAGAATGATTTCTTTTTGTTTGTTCTCTAACTTGTGGTTCTTTTAGGTTGACGAATAGGACTCCGGTTAATTATTCGGAAAAACGCACACCCAAGAAGGAGGGGGAGGTAGAGAAATTGCTGCAGAATTTGGATATACGCATAAAAGAAGGTTCAAAACCTGAGATTTATACAGAAGAGCATGAAAATCTTTTGGGTGATTGCAAGACAACTTGGACTTTGTATGTGGATGGATATGACGAAGATGGTCATCGCATATATGACCCATTTGAGGGAAAGAGTTGCCATCAGTGCAGGTATTGAGTTTGCACTTTCTCTCTCTCTCTCTCCCCCCGGGGGGGGGGGGTCCCCTTTTCCTCCCCTTTCTTTCTCCCACTCTTCCATACTTCCAAACAAAAGAACAATCGAAACAGATTCTACTAGACACGGGCATTCCTGCTCTTGGAGTCTCATACTTCTAACTCTCCAATAGCCCCTAGAAGCAATTAAGCTCTGAAGGCATGGCCCATTAAATGCAGAAAAGGTTGAAGGAGTAAATCCAGTGCTTTCTGTTAAAATCTGATGTCTGTGGTAATGATAGAAATGCTTGCAAAATATGAATGACCACCATTCTTTCGGAAAGGCTATGGTACCGCACAACAGTACGATACTGAAATTTTGAAATTTATAACTTTTTAAGGCTAAGTTAGAAAACAACGAGTAAGTCATTATGGTGTAAGCCTTGTCAGGAGACATTAGGCAGGGTTTTTTTTTCCCAGTCATAGTAAAGGCTAGTTCTCTTTTCCTGCCTGCCTAAAAACACAAATAAAAGCATTAATGCGTAACATAAATAGAGGCATTCCTTTTCTCTGGGATGGATAATCCTTCCCCCGAATATTAAAAATTGTTCCCATTAAGAATTTGAAATTAGCTTTGATAGCTCCAAATGAAAAAGAGGCTCCACCCACACAACAGAGCGGATGTGGCTAATTTGAACACAAAGTCATCTAATTTTCAAATGATTTTTTCCCATACTTCTTATAACTCACCTATTTCGTCTTCTTTGAGAAATTTGTCCTATACTTATTTTACATTACATCATCATACTTCTGTGCTACCACCCTTTCTTGGTAAACCTGAATCGACACTAGGTGAATTCTTTGAGGCGGCTAGGTTCAAATTTAATGGTTTCCTTTTCTGGTGGTTTATTTGTTAATTTATTATTTGGGAAACAATTAATCAGGCTATTAAGAATGGGGAGAAAATTCTTTGGAAAAAGAAGTTTGAAGTCCCCACCCCGGAAGGGTGAGGCACGCCATTCGACCATTCTTTTCTGTCAAGCGAAGATATATTTCTAACGGTTTCATTTATGTTATGCCCAGCATTGTGTTCGTATGTGTTTAGGCCAGCCCCATCGGGAAGGGCAGCATGATGGTTGTTCCTTTTAACAGATTTGAGCGGCATTTCGAGTCCTTTTCTTTATATATGGTGTCACTTTGAATGAGAAGCCTTTCTTGTTTTCCTTTCTATGCTCAATATTATTCAAGTTGTGAAGCAGTCCACAATGTGCAGAGAGAGTCGGGCTACAGATCACTTTAGGTTTGGAGTCAGTCACTTCAACATGGTTTGGTTGACGCCTCATTTGAAATCCAGTGGATGAGATTTGATTCTAACTTGAACCTCATTCCATTTTAGGTAGATTAAGTTTGAATGGCGCAAAAATTTTGGAAATAGAAAGAAATAAAAGCAAACTAGTGACTCATGAGACAAAATTGTAGCCATTCACTCTATGCATGACACTTGAATTCGTTTACTATGAAAAGATGTATGTGGGTTCTTCTTTAATATAGTATTGGAATGATTTCTTTCCTACTGCCAGGCTTTTGTATAAAGGCCATCGGATGGTGACCATACTCCTGGTAGAGCTTATATATAAAAATCAAAATTTTACAATCTCTTGCCACCAACAACCTATACAACAGGATGAATATTTCACAATCTAAACAATGTTGTGTCTTTTGTAGCTATTCCTAAAACAAAGATATCGGTTTTTTCATCATATTTTGTGCGGAATTAACGAATTACTCTAATTGGGTGGTGGGAGGGTGGCTTTGTTAATTTTTGTTGAGATCCAATTGGTGCCAGTACCTGTATTGCTTGCCTATCATTTTCATAGCGTATTCTATGAATTCAAAATGCCAATTTACAATGCTTTTTAGTCCTTTGTTTACGTGGGGATAAATGAAGCAATAAATTATGATGAGGGCTATAAGTTTTAAACTATATTATGTATTTAGGTGCTGTGAAATTAACAATTCGTCATTTCTGTTTGATTCATTTGATAAATTAAGTCATGTTTCATTCTTTCATCTTGTTTATTTATTTATTTTTGGTGCGAGTAAGGGCTCAAGGTACAATATATAGCAATGCTATTAGCTGATTTCATCTATTAAGTACTTGATCCTATTCATTTCTTAGTGATTTCCTTCAGTATGATGAGGCAATACTCGATTACCTGATTTCTTGCAGGCAGAAAACACTTGGTCTTCATACTGATTGCAGCAACTGCAGGTTGGTCCAAGGACAGTTATGTGGAGATTGCTTATACACGAGGTAAAATGAAAACATATATTGGCATTGTCATGAAGCAAAGAGCATGTTTCTCTGTTATAGACTAGGAAGTATGGACACGAATACGTGATACGGGTATAATACGATGCGGATACTTGTGAGAATTCTGAGTTTCTTTTGGAGTTATAAACATGTCATACCAGAATTACCACCCGCACCTCAAAGCAAAAGAAAAAGGCCCACATCAAATTTCATATAAACAAGTCCCACATTTCTTATCGGAAAAAACAACAAGCTCAACTTCTTCCTGGTTTGCACATAAATTCCGTGATACATTATTTATAAAAAAAAATAAGATGGGATTTTCTCCTTGTATGAATCTAAATGCTGTCAAATATGAAATTATGCAATTTTCATGTAAAATTCTGGCTTAGTTCCAGATGACACCAGAATTAACAAAACATGCTTTTAGAAATTCCTACAATTGTGATCAAGAAACATAATGCATTGTGGATATTCATTGGATATTTCCCGTCACTAGCAAAAAATATGGGGCGGTGTTGGCTCGTTTATGCAATTTCTACCATTTTGCAGATATGGGGAGAATGTAACAGAAGCAAACAAGAATCCAGGTTGGAATTGCCCCNCCCGTCACTAGCAAAAAATATGGGGCGGTGTTGGCTCGTTTATGCAATTTCTACCATTCTGCAGATATGGGGAGAATGTAACAGAAGCAAACAAGAATCCAGGTTGGAATTGCCCCNTATATAACCACGAACATTAGAATACAGGGCAAAGAGAGAGTATTGCCGAAGATTTGCCACTTCGTACCATGAGTTGAGGACATTATCGTTCTTATCTGTGCCTGAGAAAGTCAATTGTATTCCTAGGTTGCAGTCAACAGTTNCCGTCTGTCGTGGAATATGCAACTGTAGTCGCTGCCGACGGGAGAAAGGGTGGGAACCCACTGGAAATATCTATCGGAAGGTTAACTCCGTTAACCTCTCTTTACTTTACATAGTTTATTGCCTACTTTTGATGCTTCTCTGGGACGGACCTCTTTGTTTAGCTAGCTCATAAATTACAGCACCAATATAACAGTTCAGAAGGATAATTATATCGCTTTACAAACTAGTAATTTCTAATGTTTGTACCTTATTTTTTAATGGTTTAGTTTTTGGGTTTGGGATTTGGGATTTGGCTAATGGTTGGCCGTTTGAAAGCAATATGGGCAACACTGACCCCCCTCACAAGAACAGGATCAATGGTTATTTGTGTTCATTTTTCAGGTATTAGGCCTTGGCTTCAGGTCGGTGGCGCATTATCTCATTCAGATCCATCGTGTGCATTCGGGTGAGAATCCACTTCCTGTCAACAGGTCCTTGTTTGCAGATAGGAAAGCTGACTCTTCTGATGGAATTCCCAAGCCCCAGTCTGATGGCAACAAATTAGAGATGGAAGAGGAAAATAGCAAACGTGATGGCGGTGATGGTGTTGGAGGTAATGTTAATTACGATGATGATAGTGATGATGATTATGAGGAAGATGATGATCACAGTGAAGATCCAGTCAATGGTGACCATCTCTCGGATCGGATATGACTACTGACTCTCAATGGATTGACGGAAGATTTGAGGGAGAAAGTGTGATTTGAACACTTTTAACTTTTTTGGGAACATCAAGAGTACTTCATTGTGTCCAGGCCTACAGGCATTTTTGTAGAGGCACTAATTTTGTATAAGGGACAAGATTTCAGTTGTAGGAAGTTTTCCCTAGCATTTTTGGCAATAAGTCTTTCCTACATAGAAGCAGCTAAGGGCATTGCCTGTTCATCATACTGTAGTCATATAGCAAGTACTGTAAGTTTACAGAAACATGAATTCTGTGGTATGCAAGAAGCTGACAAAGGGGTGGCGTGGCCTCTCTCTTCAGGAGAAAATGGTCCCGACTGCCTCCTCAAGTGCAACTTTACGCCTCCTTTGCAAAGTGGATGATTCACTCTCGCTTTCTTCCTATGTCCTCTTTCNGATTTGGGAATGCTAGCATTCTGCTCCTACAGCTATATTGGCTAATGGTTGGCCGTTTCAAAGCAATATGGGCAACACTGACCCCCCTCACAAGAACAGGATCAATGGTTATTTGTNATTTGGGATTTGGCTAATGGTTGGCCGTTTGAAAGCAATATGGGCAACACTGACCCCCCTCACAAGAACAGGATCAATGGTTATTTGTNGATATAACCACGAACATTAGAATACAGGGCAAAGAGAGAGTATTGCCGAAGATTTGCCACTTCGTACCATGAGTTGAGGACATTTTCGTTCTTATCTGTGCCTGAGAAAGTCAATTGTATTCCTAGGTTGCAGTCAACAGTTNGTGTTCATTTTTCAGGTATTAGGCCTTGGCTTCAGGTCGGTGGCGCATTATCTCATTCAGATCCATCGTGTGCATTCGGGTGAGAATCCACTTCCTGTCAACAGGTCCTTGTTTGCAGATAGGAAAGCTGACTCTTCTGATGGAATTCCCAAGCCCCAGTCTGATGGCAACAAATTAGAGATGGAAGAGGAAAATAGCAAACGTGATGGCGGTGATGGTGTTGGAGGTAATGTTAATTACGATGATGATAGTGATGATGATTATGAGGAAGATGATGATCACAGTGAAGATCCAGTCAATGGTGACCATCTCTCGGATCGGATATGACTACTGACTCTCAATGGATTGACGGAAGATTTGAGGGAGAAAGTGTGATTTGAACACTTTTAACTTTTTTGGGAACATCAAGAGTACTTCATTGTGTCCAGGCCTACAGGCATTTTTGTAGAGGCACTAATTTTGTATAAGGGACAAGATTTCAGTTGTAGGAAGTTTTCCCTAGCATTTTTGGCAATAAGTCTTTCCTACATAGAAGCAGCTAAGGGCATTGCCTGTTCATCATACTGTAGTCATATAGCAAGTACTGTAAGTTTACAGAAACATGAATTCTGTGGTATGCAAGAAGCTGACAAAGGGGTGGCGTGGCCTCTCTCTTCAGGAGAAAATGGTCCCGACTGCCTCCTCAAGTGCAACTTTACGCCTCCTTTGCAAAGTGGATGATTCACTCTCGCTTTCTTCCTATGTCCTCTTTCTATACTGGTTCATGGAATAATTATTCTGACCCCCTTCACCCAACCCAAGTCAAAGCACGAGCAAAACTGAATACTAAAGCACTGGTTCGAGAAAATGAGGTATTAGACTGACTGACCCCTGACCTCTGGCATCTGAAGGTTCTACCCTATGTTGTAACACCCAAGATTATAAGGAGGTTCTCTCTCTCTCTCTCTCTCTCTCTCTCTCGCCAAAGAGCCCTTGAATACATAATTAACTGAAACTGTGCTGTTGTCTTACATTAAGCTCCAATGTTGCCTCAACACTGGCCTATTGGGTAATCTGCTCTTTCGTGTAATACAATAATTTCACCATCATGCAAGATTTCCAAAATGGCTGTGGTACAGTGACAGGTCGTGTAGGAATATAAAAACTACTTCTACAGTCCAGTTATATAACCACGAACATTAGAATACAGGGCAAAGAGAGAGTATTGCCGAAGATTTGCCACTTCGTACCATGAGTTGAGGACATTATCGTTCTTATCTGTGCCTGAGAAAGTCAATTGTATTCCTAGGTTGCAGTCAACAGTTCCACCATTGCTTTTGCACTTGGAAGTTGGAACCGCACAATCTGTGTGGTTGATGCAAACAGAAGACTCCTCAGAACACGACGCGCATCCAAATTTTTTCCAGAACAAGTTTTGGAGAGTGCCTTTTTGAAATTCAAGCACCTGTGAAAAATAAAACAAGATGATCCAACAATATAGCTAAACACAGATTATAAAGAAGATAAAGCATGCCAATGCCTAATGGTCTTACCAGAGTAAAACTTCTTATGGTGTGAGAATTGTCTGCAACTAATGTTGGCAATGATCTTGCTGCATATTGGCGTCCAGCAAATGCAACCATATACCCGCCATACATATTCTGTGAGTCCCAAACACATAAGAAAACCTTATTCATGTCTTAACTTGTGATTTTTAAATTCATTAACAAAATTGAACGAACTCGAGTAAAAATTTGAGCAAACCATCCAACATCTAGAAAAATAACGAAGGAATTCATCAGCCAAATCTCTAACATGGTAGATGACACGAATATTAGCACATTTTTTGACCAAGCAGCTGAAGGAACATTACTGATTAGACATGACATTGTAGATGATAACCCACAAGAATGCAATCAGGCAAAACGCTTGTCAAGCTATAAATTAACTCAACCCTTACGTTTATAAGAACCCTAAAAGAGAGACTTTGAGTTGTAAGTACGAGACAAATTGTTAGGGACAATGCGATCATCATGTATCAGATTTCAGAGATAAGCCAACTTCATGACACTCTTCCAGGTGGACTGTGGCAGAAACCAGCAATAGACCTTGTCGATGCAAATTTTGGAGATAGGACTCATTCAGTGTTTCTCATGCACCTTCAATACCAAATACCATGGCTAGAATAGCAACCACCTAGTGAATCACTGTACCTCTAGGTATATTGATAATGGACTGCTAGACCACCCCACTTAGACGAATATGAGAGTGATATTCTCCCACAACCCAAGTCCCCGGACCACGTCACCCACAATCCAAAATAATGATTACAATTTTGTCTCAAGTGTTCTTAATTAATTCTTTTAACTATAGTAAGGCAATCCCATAAGCAAGATGCAACAAAGTTAAATTTGAAATGTAAGAACTAAGAAGAATATACCGTATCAAAGGTAGTGCTATTGATGGTGAGGAGAGAAATCTCATCAACCTTTGGCCTAAAGATGGTAAGTTGAGCCTTATCGCCAAGGGAGAGACGCCGATCACAGGGTGAAAGCTGAGTTTGATTGAAAAAGAATGATTCTCTCGAAGAAAATGCAAGACCAAATGTAAAACCATCCAATCTCTGAACCTTCGCATCTGAACAAGGATCAAATACAGGATTTGTGTCCGACGCAAATGCAGCGNAGTCCAGGCCTACAGGCATTTTTGTGGAGGCACTAATTTTGTATAAGGGACAAGATTTCAGTTGTAGGAAGTTTTCCCTGGCATTTTTGGCAGTAAGTCTTTCCTACATAGAAGCAGCTAAGGGCATTGCCTGTTCATCATACTGTAGTCATATAGCAAGTACTGTAAGTTTGCAGAAACATGAATTCTGTGGTATGCAAGAAGCTGACAAAGGGGTGGCGTGACCTCTCTCTTCAGGAGAAAATGGTCCCGACTTCCTCCTCAAGTGCAACTTTACGCCTCCTTTGCAAAGTGGATGATTCACTCTCGCTTTCTTCCTATGTCCTCTTTCTATACTGGTTCATGGAATAATTATTCTGACCCCCTTCACCCAACCCAAGTCAAAGCACGAGCAAAACTGAATACTAAAGCACTGGTTCGAGAAAATGAGGTATTAGACTGACTGACCCCTGACCTCTGGCATCTGAAG
Source organism: Ilex paraguariensis (assembly GCA_963454935.2). Classification (NCBI taxonomy): domain Eukaryota; kingdom Viridiplantae; phylum Streptophyta; class Magnoliopsida; order Aquifoliales; family Aquifoliaceae; genus Ilex; species Ilex paraguariensis. Next base: position 409,164 of record CAUOFW020002059.1, read on the forward strand.
GTTCTACCCTATGTTGTAACACCCAAGATTATAAGGAGGTTCTCTCTCTCTCTCTCTCTCTCTCTCTNACCCTTACGTTTATAAGAACCCTAAAAGAGAGACTTTGAGTTGTAAGTACGAGACAAATTGTTAGGGACAATGCGATCATCATGTATCAGATTTCAGAGATAAGCCAACTTCATGACACTCTTCCAGGTGGACTGTGGCAGAAACCAGCAATAGACCTTGTCGATGCAAATTTTGGAGATAGGACTCATTCAGTGTTTCTCATGCACCTTCAATACCAAATACCATGGCTAGAATAGCAACCACCTAGTGAATCACTGTACCTCTAGGTATATTGATAATGGACTGCTAGACCACCCCACTTAGACGAATATGAGAGTGATATTCTCCCACAACCCAAGTCCCCGGACCACGTCACCCACAATCCAAAATAATGATTACAATTTTGTCTCAAGTGTTCTTAATTAATTCTTTTAACTATAGTAAGGCAATCCCATAAGCAAGATGCAACAAAGTTAAATTTGAAATGTAAGAACTAAGAAGAATATACCGGATCAAAGGTAGTGCTATTGATGGTGAGGAGAGAAATCTCATCAACCTTTGGCCTAAAGATGGTAAGTTGAGCCTTATCGCCAAGGGAGAGACGCCGATCACAGGGTGAAAGCTGAGTTTGATTGAAAAAGAATGATTCTCTCGAAGAAAATGCAAGACCAAATGTAAAACCATCCAATCTCTGAACCTTCGCATCTGAACAAGGATCAAATACAGGATTTGTGTCCGACGCAAATGCAGAGATCACCATCATCATCACCATCAATACCATCATCTGTGTCATCACACCTGCCATCTCACTGTAAGGTCAATCTGCCTCCACCCAACTCAATGGCCTTCACTTCTGAAGCAGTNCGATCACCATCATCATCACCATCAATACCATCATCTGTGTCATCACACCTGCCATTTCACTGTAAGGTCAATCTGCCTCCACCCAACTCAATGGCCTTCACTTCTGAAGCAGTTTCAAAATAAGTAAATAAACATAGTCATTAAATCAAGAAAAGGGAAAGGAAAACATAATTCTAGACCAGAGGGGCAGAAAACCATCACTATTCTGGTGATCCATATTGTTTAATTTTATTTAAGAAACTTATCAAGTAATGGAAAACCAATTCTTGCACAAGAATAATTTCTTTACCAAATACCCAAGAATCTAGACCCGAAAAATGATTTTCCCTAGAAATACCAATTTACAAAATTAAAGGAAATGAACGATCTCAACAACTATAGAATAGAAAATTTACAAACCTCAGCCTATTATTTCAATGAATTCAACAACGAAGGCACCCGGAAAAAGAAAGACCCATCTTTCATACTATTTGCACCATAAGCATAACATTGACATCCTCCAAAAAAACAACAAAACAGAATAGGGGGCTTCAACCATGCCATGAAACAATTCAAAAAAAAAACTCATGTAATTCAAGAATTAATTGATCATATAATTGAAACATTAATCAAAATTTGACATGAATTCAAAAATATAAAAATAAAAAAAACCCTATTTTCAAATATTANAAAAAAAAAAAAAAAACTCATGTAATTCAAGAATTAATTGATCATATAATTGAAACATTAATCAAAATTTGACATGAATTCAAAAATATAAAAATAAAAAAAACCCTATTTTCAAATATTATCAAATATCTGCATAAAATTTCATAGTCTTTACAGAGTTTCATTGGGGATTGAACTTATCAGAGAAAGAATGACCTTGGGGACGGCTTTTTCAGATGATTCTTGTTCTATATTGCTTCAAATTCCTCGAGACTGACCTTGATTGAGATGTCAAACCCTTTGATTGTATCGATTTAGATATGAGACTGAAGACAAAATGGAAAGAAATTAAATGAGGAAAATTGAGCTTGATTGAGATGGGTTTTATAAATTAAGAATGATTTGATTGTTACATCTATGATGAAGCTTGATGGGTCTATTTTGATCTTCCAGGAGAGACGAAGGGATTGAAAGGACCAAGAAGGCCGGAGGGGCGCGAAACGGTTAAATCGGCAGCCTGGGTGGATCTTGTCCCAGAAACGGTTATGGAAGTTGGAGTCTCCAATTAGGCGGAGAATTTGAAGTCATGAAATTAGTTAGGGTTAATTACACTATAAGTCTCTAATGTTTGTCTTATTTTAGTTCTTGATATTTTAATTATATCATTTTTATCTTTAAAATATTAAATATATTTCTATTTGATCTCTCAAGTAGACGACGTTCAAATTACTAACAATTTTTAATTATAAACTTGTCAATATTTAAACATAGGCAAAAAAAAATAATTTAGATAATTTTTGATCAAATTTTGATCAAAGAACTACTAAAATTGCATAGTTTTAATCATGAATTATCTAAATTTTTTGTCAAGAACTATCGATATTACACATTTTTTTATGAAAAATTACTCAAATTTTGGTCAATAACTATCACATAATCTATTTTTGTTTCATTTTGAAGGAAAGAGGATTCAATAATGCTACGATGACTAAATTTGTGCACCTGGTCATCATAGAATTATTAAGGGAGATTAAGCAATTGGGCTAGACTCAATATAAATAGTAGATTTTATTCCATGTATGAGAGTTTGATGAAACTCAAGGAGATATTCAAAAGTGATATTTGTCAAAAATGATATTTGTAGGTAAAAAGACTATTTTACCCAAATACTCATTCTTTCATTCCCCTAATAATGAGAATTTTAGTCAATTTAAAAAATCAACTTGATATAAATTCATGGACTCTATATGTATTTATGTCACTTGCTAAACATTAGATTGAACATGATATATTGTTTAAATTCTATGTATACGTGAAGAGTTTCTTTCCTTATTCTCCAAGCCCTCCAAGAGGCGAGTAGATATTTAATATAATGGTGATATCACGTTATTATTATCACGTGATATCATTGATTAATAATAAATAAATAAGTTGAACAAATAAACCCCATAAATCTCACTTGATAATTATTGATTGTATCATTGAACTCTTTTTTATAGAATGAAAGTGAGTGAACTCAGCCCATGATTTAATTTAGAATAGAATATCACCCCCTATTTGAGGAAGGCTGAAAGCATTGACACACACGAAATAGAAGGAATCCAGATGTCGGCCAAAAAGATGTTAAAGTGGAAAAATCCATGAGTGAGAACAAATGGAAAAGGTCGAAAGTGGATTAGGAAGCCCCCGCCTGTTATGCTATTTATCAACAACGCATTCATTCATTGAATAATCAAACAAAGGCGGCATATTGCAAGAGTTTTTGCCATATCGCCACACAAGCCACCACTCTACTCTGAAACATAGAGGAGTTGTTTATTCTATTTCTATAATTAATTACTATTGTTCATCAAGAATAAAAACGCTATGCAAAGCTTTCAAGATTCACTATGCTACATGTTACACATCTCTATTCATTCCATCATTTAATACACACAAATAAAAGAAAATAAAAATGCCATTACTTTAATAAAAGTTGAGTAGTTATAAAATTGAATAGTTTTACGTGCACTAAATTTGTGCACCAAAACTTATATCAAATTAATTGTAGTCATTAAATAAGTGATTAGATCTGCTAATTCAACGACTGTAAATAATTTGGTATAAATTTTAGTGCACATTCTTAGTGTACATAGCATTACTCTGTAAAATTTGGTGAGATCAACCTTCATTGACACAATATTCCAAGGCATAAGGTAACCAGGTGCAAAAGACAAATTAATACCAAGCAAAATAATATAAATTGTCTAGTTAGGTTTGTTTATGCAGAGTAATAATGGGAGAGGGAATTGAAATTTAAATATCCGAGAGATTCTTTTGATAGTGGAGGAATTAAGAGAGCATAGATTCAAATTGGTATATGAAAATCTTCAAAGATGATACTTTTACCAGTAGATAAACCCTAGATAGCTCTGGTGTGAGGAAGAAAGTATTCAATGCAACGGTCAGCCTCGTGACTTGATAATTCTTTTTCTTAATTAGGGTTCTACTCATCCTCGTTAATTGATATTTTCTTTTCTTGATTTATGCAATTTTTTAATTGATTTCTTCATACGTTGTTTAAGTAGAAACCCAATTCAATTGTTGTTTACGGTAATAAAAGAATCAAAGATTCGTCGCCTTCAAGCACCTTTGAACCCTAAAAATGGAGAAAAGGAGGCTGAAGAATGAGGAAAACAGTTTGATTTCAGATTACAGGCCGGCCTTCTTCAAGATTATATTTGCTGATCGCATCAGTGAACAGTTGGTAAGTTTTGAAGCTTCTGCGCCAATATAGGTTAGGCTTATAATGTATGTATGGTACATGAACACCTAAATATTGGCATTTTGTTCTGAATTTATTTTCAAGGTTCTTTGTGTGCCTTTTTATTTTTAGGTATTTGGATTGTCTTGGACGACGCTTATTCAATCTAACAATTAGGATTTGTTTTTTAGCTTGAAAACTCAGGGCAAAGTTTTCAGTTCTGCATATTTACGGGTATTTTTTTCTTTTCTTTTTTTTTACAATTTATTTTTAAGTTTCTCTTGGGTGCCTTTTTTTATTTTTAGGTATTTGGTTTATCTTGGATGATGTTTATTCAATATACAATTAAGGATCCTTTGTTTAGTTTGAAAACTCGGGCAAAGTTTTAAGCTTCACTTTACTATTTTCATCTCAGTATATCAGCATCAGTTCCATGCATGGTTATAAATAGTGTTGCTTTGTCAAGTTATTCCTTAGTCACTTTCGGGAAACAAAAAAAAAATATTATTCCTTGGTCATTTGTTATTAATCTTGCTAGAGATAGAAGAGTTTTTTGGTCTTCTCATCTGCAACAGTAAATGCTCGATCAATGGGGTTTTATTGATTGATTTTTGTAAAATCTGCAAAATTTATGAAAGAGTGAGTTTTTCAAGCTAATGCATTGGATTCGACAACTAGACTGGTATGAATTAGTTGGAAATCACAGTGNAGTGGAAAAATCCATGAGTGAGAACAAATGGAAAAGGTCGAAAGTGGATTAGGAAGCCCCCGCCTGTTATGCTATTTATCAACAACGCATTCATTCATTGAATAATCAAACAAAGGCGGCATATTGCAAGAGTTTTTGCCATATCGCCACACAAGCCACCACTCTACTCTGAAACATAGAGGAGTTGTTTATTCTATTTCTATAATTAATTACTATTGTTCATCAAGAATAAAAACGCTATGCAAAGCTTTCAAGATTCACTATGCTACATGTTACACATCTCTATTCATTCCATCATTTAATACACACAAATAAAAGAAAATAAAAATGCCATTACTTTAATAAAAGTTGAGTAGTTATAAAATTGAATAGTTTTACGTGCACTAAATTTGTGCACCAAAACTTATATCAAATTAATTGTAGTCATTAAATAAGTGATTAGATCTGCTAATTCAACGACCGTAAATAATTTGGTATAAATTTTAGTGCACATTCTTAGTGTACATAGCATTACTCTGTAAAATTTGGTGAGATCAACCTTCATTGACACAATATTCCAAGGCATAAGGTAACCAGGTGCAAAAGACAAATTAATACCAAGCAAAATAATATAAATTGTCTAGTTAGGTTTGTTTATGCAGAGTAATAATGGGAGAGGGAATTGAAATTTAAATATCCGAGAGATTCTTTTGATAGTGGAGGAATTAAGAGAGCATAGATTCAAATTGGTATATGAAAATCTTCAAAGATGATACTTTTACCAGTAGATAAACCCTAGATAGCTCTGGTGTGAGGAAGAAAGTATTCAATGCAACGGTCAGCCTCGTGACTTGATAATTCTTTTTCTTAATTAGGGTTCTACTCATCCTCGTTAATTGATATTTTCTTTTCTTGATTTATGCAATTTTTTAATTGATTTCTTCATACGTTGTTTAAGTAGAAACCCAATTCAATTGTTGTTTACGGTAATAAAAGAATCAAAGATTCGTCGCCTTCAAGCACCTTTGAACCCTAAAAATGGAGAAAAGGAGGCTGAAGAATGAGGAAAACAGTTTGATTTCAGATTACAGGCCGGCCTTCTTCAAGATTATATTTGCTGATCGCATCAGTGAACAGTTGGTAAGTTTTGAAGCTTCTGCGCCAATATAGGTTAGGCTTATAATGTATGTATGGTACATGAACACCTAAATATTGGCATTTTGTTCTGAATTTATTTTCAAGGTTCTTTGTGTGCCTTTTTATTTTTAGGTATTTGGATTGTCTTGGACGACGCTTATTCAATCTAACAATTAGGATTTGTTTTTTAGCTTGAAAACTCAGGGCAAAGTTTTCAGTTCTGCATATTTACGGGTCTTTTTTTCTTTTCTTTTTTTTTACAATTTATTTTTAAGTTTCTCTTGGGTGCCTTTTTTTATTTTTAGGTATTTGGTTTATCTTGGATGATGTTTATTCAATATACAATTAAGGATCCTTTGTTTAGTTTGAAAACTCGGGCAAAGTTTTAAGCTTCACTTTACTATTTTCATCTCAGTATATCAGCATCAGTTCCATGCATGGTTATAAATAGTGTTGCTTTGTCAAGTTATTCCTTAGTCACTTTCGGGAAACAAAAAAAAAATATTATTCCTTGGTCATTTGTTATTAATCTTGCTAGAGATAGAAGAGTTTTTTGGTCTTCTCATCTGCAACAGTAAATGCTCGATCAATGGGGTTTTATTGAATGATTTTTGTAAAATCTGCAAAATTTATGAAAGAGTGAGTTTTTCAAGCTATTGCATTGGATTCGACAACTAGACTGGTATGAATTAGTTGGAAATCACAGTGTGTGCANTTGATTTTTGTAAAATCTGCAAAATTTATGAAAGAGTGAGTTTTTCAAGCTAATGCATTGGATTCGACAACTAGACTGGTATGAATTAGTTGGAAATCACAGTGTGTGCACTGTGCAGTCTATTGATGAAGCTCTCAGAAACCCAGAATTTTCTATCATTCATGGGAAGGATATTGGATAACTTTTGTTGTTAAGCTCCAACGTAATAGTTCTCGTATATCAGGTTTTGTAAAGCAATGGACGGTCTAGTAAATCATTTGGCATTTATGGCGTGATTAGTGAATGTGGGAATTACAAAAGGGCCATCTGCAGATTGCTGATGTATTTTTTGTGTGAATCGAAGTCCTTTTAAGGCTTAATATCACCATGAATCCAAGTGACTCATGTCGTAGTTCACAGTCATTTTCTTTAAGAGAATTGGACAAAATTTGAAATGAGACAGGAGCTGCAGCAGAGGCTTAATTTGTGCAGACTTGAAAAATACTATTGATGCAGATTAATTGTGGCCCTAAAGTAGTGTAAATGTACACTTTTTTTGGCATTAACACTCATATTATTCTTGCTGCATCATTTCCCTTTGTTCATGTTATTGATGCAAAATATTTACCCTAATTGTTCTATATGTTTCTAACTTGTAGCGAATCCCACCACATTTTGTTAAGTATATATCGGAGGAAGGGACTCAGGAGGCTACTCTAAAGGGTCCTTCTGGTGACCACTGGCCTGTTAAATTATTTAGAAGTGTAAATGGCATGTTTCTGCAAGATGGTTGGCAGGAGTTTCTAAGAGAGAATTTCTTGGGGAACAATGAGTTTCTACTTTTTAGATATAATGGAAATATGTGCTTTGATGTGAAAATTTTTAATAAGAATGGATGTGAGAGGACTGATGTATCTTCTACCCCACTGTGCCAAGGATCTGTTTTTCCTGATGGAAAAAGGAAACGAGGTAGACCAAGGAAATACCCTGTTGGCAACCTAGACTGCCATCAGCCGACTTATGAAAAAGGTCCAGGTAGGGCATTCAAAATTTGATTTCTAACACAATGACCATGACACTTTTAAATGTGCACTTGCACACACGAGTCTACTGGTTCACAAACACATATTTTATGGACTAATGCACCTTCCAATAACAAATGCACAGTCAATTACATACAGATATTTGTATTGGTGGACTAATGATATCTCTGCTGTGCTTGACGTGATGCAGATCAACACCTTCTGCACCCCCCATCAAATAACCTCGAGGGATTTACAGTGGAAGGCATCCACAGAAAGATCAAAACTGAGGAAATGAACCTGCATTTCCTGGATACAGATTCAAGCTCCGAGGAATTTGAAAGGAAGAATGCCCAAAGGAATATCAATTCAAATGAACAGAAACTGCCTAATTTTTCAATAAGGGAGCCTATGGCTGAAGAAGGAAGAGAAACTATACCTAATTTTTCAATAAGGGATCCTCCAGCTGAAGGAAGAGCAACTAAAACTAATTTTTCAATAAGGGAGCCTCTAGCTGTAGAAGGAAGAGCAATTATACCTAATTTGTCAATAATGAAGCCTCCAGCTGAGGAAAGAAAAGCAAGGATCTGGAAAACATTCGAGTCTTTCACCTCCAAATTTCCTTATTTCAAGATCTGTTTGAAGGAGTATAGTGTGGACAGAGTATATGTTCAGGTGAGTGTTATTTATTCTTCGAAATATGCAACATATGCGCATGTCTGCGCACCCACTGCTATATGTACAAGTGTGAATCATCCATAAAAGTATGCAACATATGTGCATGTCTGCACACACACACACATGCAGATGGGGATACCCATTCTCTGCCTCGTTTTGGTAAATACAGCTGAAAGTTACTCCAGTTTACCTATTACCACCTGGTAAACTAAAAATGTATCAGGATATCTTCATTTAAAAAGATGCATGTCTAAAATCCTGGTAGATACAGACTACATCTGTTATCTACAGCCTTCTTGTTGAACTGAGATTGATCTCTCTTGCCCGATTACCTTTCCTTTCTTCTACCTATAAATTAAACAATTTTACACAACAGAGCTGTTTTATATTCACAGGCAAATGTATCCTTTCATTAACTTTGATCAGGGTTCTCAGGTTTGTTACTGTGGGAAAGTGTGTGTAACCATTAGTCTTTAAGGTTTCTGCATATAAACAACACTACAACTTATTGGTATATGATATTAGAAATCAATTTTATGAGCATTGAGCATTGCCACATCACTTGACCTAGAATTTAACTAAATGATTACTTTGAGCTTTGCTCAACCAAGATATACGTACCAGTATTGGGCCTATTGGCATTGCCAATTATCTTGGAGATCTGATTGTAATAATCATGCATTATGGTTCACTGCCTTTACTAGATTGTACCCAGTTTAATTTATTTTACGGCATTTATAGCCCTTAGGTGGCATCAGTAATCATGTGGTTTCATCAAAAAGCATCGATATGTCAATCTAAATCGGTAGAAGCTGGTACACTCCGCAGTTTGTGGTGGTCTATATGGATCAGCCAATATGCTAATGAGAAAATTTCATGAGATCATGACATTTGTTGCATTGTCACTTTGCCCTGAAAAAATGCACTTGATATCCCTTCATTTGAAGTGCAAGCTCTATTTTAGTTGATGCATTTTTCTCATAGTTGGTTTGTATAGATCTTCATAGCACCAGTCCATAAGAGCTGTTGGTTTTGCGCATAGTTATGTTCTTTGGTTGGTTGTTTTGTGTTGAGTATCGATCCATTTTCACTAAAAAATGGTAAACTATTTTGCAGCCCATTCCCACCTCCTTTTCTGAATTGCACCTTCCAAAATCCAAATTGGAAATTGTCCTACGGAATTCTGAGGGGAAATCCTGGACTGTGAACACAGTCCTTACCGCACGTAAAACTCATGCTTTTGTTGGAGAGTGGCGTGCCTTTGTACGCGACAACCTTCTTAAGCAAGATGATTGCTGCATTTTTGAGCTTGTGGGAAAAGAGGAAATGCAGGTTCACATTTTCAAATCAGGCATGGAAGTTTGAGTTTGCAACTTGTTGAAAGTTTAAGGTGACACCCTGAAGCCTTTGCCTCTTGCTGGTGCAACTGGTTCTTCAGTTGTGATGTTCTTGTTAAAAGTGTCTGATTGAGATGTAACCAGTGAGTAATCTCTCTGTAAGTTATTAAAACTGGCTTAAAATGTGGTCCAGTTCTTTTTCATGGTCTTTTCCATCACATTTGTGGTGTTCTTCTTCTCCTTCTTTTATTGAACAGGGATGATCTGAGTGTCCATAATTTATAAAANGTTATTAAAACTGGCTTAAAATGTGGTCCAGTTCTTTTTCATGGTCTTTTCCATCACATTTGTGGTGATCTTCTTCTCCTTCTTTTATTGAACAGGGATGATCTGAGTGTCCATAATTTATAAAATTCCATATGAACTCTTATCATTTGATGTAATTATGCGAACGTCCCGTAACATTTCAAAAATGGCTCTGGGACCCTAATAATCTGATTGTGTTAGTGATTTCAATAAGAACACTTTAAACACTCAGTTTGACATTCAGATTGTCTACAAATAAATAGTCTTTTCTTAAACTTACGATTATAAATATAGTAAGTTAAATACATAAGTATTATTCATCGGATTATAAATAAGAGTTTTTTGGTGGTCAGTCATGTTTTTAAGTCATGAGGTTCAAATACTTTTTTTTAGGTCTTGAAGGATAAATTCATTTTAAAGACTCATTTACCTTTATTAAATAAAAAATAAAAAATTAATAATATTTATATAAAATTTACATTTTAAAATTTAAAATAAATTCAAATCTTTTCCATTTTAAACCTTTCAAAATTTGAAATCCTCTAATGTTACTGTCCCGGGATAAAGACAAACACAAGTGTCACTGGCCGAAACAGTGACATATGTGGGATGCACCTTCTACTAGAACAATTCATAGACAAGCTAATCGATTGTTTCGAGAGCAAAACAGGGCATAAAAATAAGGAAACCAGGAAAAGAAAATTAACGACTCTCTTTAATAAGGTTAGTTTTGGAGGGGTAAGATTGTATATATCTAATTCTTCTTAGATTTCATAATAATAGGTTGTCTAAAAAATCCAATGAGATAATAGGTGTAAATGTATGAGTTGTCATTTCCAGCATAATGAAAAAGATTAATAATGCTATTTCGGATCTGGCATGGTAACTTGATTTATGGTAGAACAGTTGTTTTTGACGTGAATAACAAATTAAGCTATTAAATGAGGTCCAAATAAGATTATCAATGAGTGGTGCTGCATAGTTTAAATGATGTAATCTTTTATCTTGTTAAAATTTCTCAATTCATACTTAACCGACTTATTATCCCCTGTAGACGATTTAGTTTGTGTATAAGCCGTGTTAGTTGAGTTCGTTTCCTATTTTACCGGGGTGGTATCGACCCATTTTAAACCACATTCTAGAGTTGATTTAGTTTGTATATAAGCCGTCTTATTTAAATTCAAACCCGTTATCTCTATGTCAATTTCGTGTCCGACTTGCGAAATATGTCTAAAGTTGGCAGCTTTAGATCAAGATAACCTTACTTGGAAAATATGTGGATTCCATGCAAGCTAAGCTCTAAGTAATAAATATATACATTGAACAATGTACAGTAGTTGACACTCTCATCCAATCTGGCTCATTGTGGCCCTAGCATTCTCCAAAACCTTCTATTTTTCTTCAAAACTCGAAAATTTACAGAAATGGTGGACGAGATGGTGACAAATGATAGCACCATGACCATGTTTGGGGATGATAAACCTTGCTTCTTCAAGATTATCTTTGATGGCCATGCTGAAGCACTGGTAAACTTACTATCATTTTTTCATGACAACTTCACATATGTATTCTTCAATATCAAATGAAACATATACATTCTGCGACTATATATACATTCCACATGTGGACTAAAGTTACGTACATCAAACCTTCTAGTGCCTGGAGTTTTGTGCACTGGACCACCCTTTTTATTCTATGATTTGCACCTATATATCTTACCACAGAGATAGGCTTGTAGGTTCTCATGATAACCGATATAACATTCTGTGGGAATTTTTTTTTTGGGAGAGAAGGGATGATCAGACGCTGATTTGAAGATGTCATAATCTGATTAATGAAATAAAAAAAGCACGGTAAAAATCGAGAGGATATGGATTTTTTCTTTTTTTTTTTTTTGTTTGGTGTTGAATTTTTGAATTCTCTAGGAATCATATAACTTATATTTCATAAATCTATTGATAAGCTCTGACCATGTTGGAGGGATTATGCCATGTTTGAGGGGGTGAAGATCAGGTTCAGTTTGATGAGCACAAGAACAGATACCATTGCCTTGTGGTGTTGAGTCTGAACTATTCACTGTAATGATGCTAAGAAGATAAGTAATTTGTAGCACAAGCCTCCTAAAGTGCAAATCATGAAAACTGAAGTAAACAAAGCCAAAAGGGTTTCTAATTCCAAAGAAAAGGGAAAGAGAGAAAAAAAAGTCTAATCACATCCAAATGCCCGATATTGTAAGGTTTGTCACTAAATCACACAGACTACTTGTATGGAAAATAATACTGCTAACCTTAGAGTTTGGTTTCATCGTCATATCGGTGCGAAGAGCTGAATGTCCTTGGTTACTCTCATCTTTTCTCTTTGCAATTTGTAGAGAATCCCACCTTGCTTTATGAAGCATTTATCGAAAGAAGAATTGGACATAGCAGTTCTAAAGGGCCCTTCTGGCAGCCATTGGAGAATCAAACTGAGGAAGAAAGTAGATGGTCTGTTTCTGCAGGACGGTTGGCCTGAGTTTCTAAGAGACCATTCTTTGGGTAACCATGAGCTCATACTTCTTACATATGAGGGAAATATGCACTTCAGCATCCAGATTTTTGATGGAAGTGGATTGGAGAGAATTGATGAATCAATTACTTGCAAGCACCAAGAAACAACTGCCTCCTCCAGCAATCAACAGAAACGTGGCAGACCAAGCAAAAATGCTGCTGGTCCTTTGAATCTCCACCCGCAAAAACCTTGCAATTTTAGTTCAGGTATGAATATTTAGTGTTGCATGGGAACTATGAAGTTGATGATAGAGATCAAAACAAACAATTTTATACGATAAGCATGCTTAATAGAAATACATTGACATGCATAATATTGACTTGCATTGGGGAAACTCTAAATAAGCATGTAGAATCAAAGGGACAACTCCTATTTTTGGTTATGCATCAATTTTTTGGCATGAAAGAACATGAGAAGTTTTATATGGGAAAATTTAACACCATCCAATTTCACACACCAGAAAAGTCCAACAAGGAGAAAGGCAAACAAAAGAAGACTAGAATGAAAGAAATGGCCAGAAATATCCAGGAAGTTAATTCAAGGCTTAGCGGATATGGAGATGAAGAAACCAGACGAAAGATCAAAACCCTACAAACAAACCTTTCTGTTCAGGAAACAGATCAACAAACAAGGCATTCTTCTTCAGCAAATGAAGGAAGAGATGCAATTTGGGAAAGAGTTACGTCTTTCACCTCCAGTCTCCCTTATTTTAAGTGCTGCCTGAAAGAGTCAAATGTGCNTGCAATCTCCAGCAAATGAAGGAAGAGATGCAATTTGGGAAAGAGTTGCGTCTTTCACCTCCAGTCTCCCTTATTTTAAGTGCTGCCTGAAAGAGTCAAATGTGCAAAAGAGATTTTTCCTGGTAAGTATACCATGTTATTGCCTCACCAAGGCTTTTCTTTGGTTTTGTCTCTAAGTACCAGAAAGTCGAGCTTAATTAGCCTCAAAACTTTTATGGCTTNGCAAAAGAGATTTTTCCTGGTAAGTATACCATGTTATTGCCTCACCAAGGCTTTTCTTTGGTTTTGTCTCTAAGTACCAGAAAGTCGAGCTTAATTAGCCTCAAAACTTTTATGGCTTCCTCAGTTCCTTGAGTATAGCAAAAGAATTTTGGGAATCAATACTGGCTTGGCGTAGTTGGGCATAGACTTCAACACTGGGCCTCTCCCTATCTCCATGATTAACATGGAACTTTTGCTGTATAAGCTGCATAACTGACTGACTGTATTCATGCAGCGCATACCCAAGTTTTTCTCTCAGATGCACCTACCAGCTGATCATCTCAAAACAAAGTTTGTACTGCGAAATGAACAAGGGATTGTTTGGATGGTGAACGTTATCCCTGTTGGAGGAAGCTATTCCGTTAGTGGAGGATGGCGTGCCTTTGTAGTGGATAACAAGCTAAAGCAAGATGATACATGCATATTTGAGCTTGTGGATAAGCACGATATGCGAGTCCATATTTTCAGAGCAGTTGATGAATTTGAGTGCACAGGTGCTGGTACAATTGTATGATCAGGGAGATGATAAGCTCCTATCTTGCCAGCAAATGGGGTTCCCCTTCCAATTCTGAAGAAGTGTGAGTTTGAAATGTGATCAGACACAGTTTTGCATGATTTTATGTCTTGGAGTTACTGTTATTTTTTTATTCCTTGAATCNGTGATCAGACACAGTTTTGCATGATTTTATGTCTTGGAGTTACTGTTATTTTTTTATTCCTTGAATCCTTATTCAACAATTTTTGAAAAAAATGGAAATAAAAGAAATATTGGTTTACATTCTAGCTGGATTAGTTTCACCGGATAATGCATTTCATTTCAACATCTTATCCCAACTATATAGAATCGACTATGTGAAACTGTGGTATATCTCTAAAGAAACTTATGATGTTTCTAAGTGTCAGCTAGTTTAAGTTTGAGACCAACAACTTTTTTGACACTGTTGAACAGTCCAGCTGTGAAGGTAAGAAAAATGTCAACATCTATTGAGTCAGTCTGATGAATGGCCAAGCAAGGAAACATTCAATAATCCAATGCATGGGGCAGACTGAACCAGGAAATTTTGTCTTCTCCATCCTCGGGGTGTAATAACATGGTGTAGAAACAGAGTAGAGCAGTGCTATAAATTTCAGTGTTCGAAGTTATGTGGAAATCTATGCACAGGCATAGTGCTTTAAATTAGGAACTATGTTCCAACTTTCAATCATCGATCAAAAATCTGGATCCTTGATCAACCACACTAGAATGAACACAAGCACACAAGACACAGACTTGGGTCAATTCATCTGGATTTATGCCTGAAAGCTTCATCCGCATAAAGAGATCAACTGCATCATTACCCAACCATTCATCCCTTTACCAGCAAAGAATTCATTCCAGTACACAATATGCTTCACCTTCATCCCTTCAAACAATTTTACTGCATCTTCCAAATCAGCAAAGTTTGCATACATGTCTATGACAGCTGATCCCACAAAAGTATCACCTTAAAACCTGCTTTTGACCACCAGTGCATGAACCCGTCCGCCTTGTCCCAAACCTCCAGAAAGGCTGCAGCTTGAAAGCATGCCCATCAAAGCAACAGGATCCAGTTCTAGCTCTTGTACTTCCATTATCTTATTGAAATGTTCTCTGGCCTTGTTCCAAAATCGACTACTTGGAAAACCTGTTAACATCAATGTCCAATCAACCACATCCTTAGCAGCCATCTCATTGAATATACAATAGGCATCATCAACGCAATTTGCATCTACATAAGCTTCATTAGAGCTGATTTCATAAGTTGGTTACTTTCAAATCCGGTTCTAGAAGTCAAACCATGCGTTCGGTTCCTACTAGTAAATACTCGATGATCAAAGAAGCTAATGTCAAGCTCATAATTCTAAAGAAAAACCTCGACTCCACGTCAAACTAGAAGGCAGAAGCGCTTCATGACCAAAACCATAATCAGAATAACCCAATTATAATCGCTTTCCATGACACAACATTTCTTTCAGACCTATTGTCAAACAAAGTCCAAGCAATACCAATGCATCCCAATTTGGAATTCATAACAATCACAGCTGTTTCCACACAGTCATTGCCGTTAAATACCAGTCTAATCCAATAACAGTAGGCTGATTTCCCGAGCTTTTTACCTAACCAAAGTGATTTGGAATTTTTTTTTTTACCAAAATCGGATGATTTTGAAAATATTTTCTAAACCCAGCTAGTTTCAAAAACGACGGTAGAACTGACGTTTTCTTGCGTTATAAAACCCAGCCCACCCGTCTCTTCCTCTTCTTCGCTGTTCTGTCCTCTACTGTGACTCCCATACGCCCAACTCCCAAATCCCTAACCCTAATCGCCATCTCCACCAGTGAATCGCCACCGCCACCGAAGCCACCGGAGTACCACCACCAGTCAACCCACCTCCATTGCTCTGAAAACCCCGGTACGGAGAAGGATCGTCTTCAGTGAAGTCCCATCCCCAAATCCAGCGAAGCCCTATCCTCAATCCGTCGAATCAGCACGTGGGTCCACCAACGAAGGCACCAGTCGTCCACCGGAGCTCCAACAGCTGCCAGAATTTGTCTCTCTCCAAGCCTAAGCTCCGGTATCTCTATTTCTCTATCTCTGTCACTCTCTGCTTCTCTCACTTTCTATCTCTCTGATTCTCTCTCTCACTCTCACTCTCTCTGCTTAACATTTTCTCTCTCTCTCTCTCTCTCTACCTATCTTTCCTGTCTCTGTCTCACTCTCTCTATCTCTTACTCTCTCTCTCTCTCTCTTGCTTCTCTCTCTTTGTGAGTCTCTTACTCTCTCTCTCGTTATCTCTCTCCCTGATTCTCTCACGCTCTCTCTGCTTAACATTTTCTCTCTCTCTCTCTCTCTCTCTCTCTCTCTCTGCTATTGCTGCATTGATACTTTCTTTCAATTGATGCATATTTTAATTAGGTCTCTCAATTTTGTTGTCTCAAATGATGCATATTTCAATTGCTAGAGAATTTGCTATAGAAATTGATTGATGCATATTTCAATTTGGTACTCTTATTATCTCTGATATTGATATTTATGATATTCCATACTATCAAGATATTACATTAGTGTCGATTATACAAATTGACTTTCGGCTCAGCCTTAAGTGAGTGGCTTGAGAAAAAAATATTTCAAGCTCTATTTGACTTTAGATTTTGAAAATTCATAGTTATTATCAAGATTAGCATTACCCTGGCTAGCATTGATCTGTCTTTTATCCAATTTTGTTGACTAAACATTGATTCTCTTATAATTTGTAGGTACCTTTTCTCTCGGTACTTGTACCAATATTGTTCGAAATGATGGGGTCTAAAATTGTTGTATTCTTGTATTGGGGCAGAAAAATATTATACAGATCGGAGGGATTATGTTACGATTCTCTTCCTAGATGCGGCATTGTTATAAACAGTTTTTCACTCCAAGATTTGTTGAGTAAAATTTACACTGTAATAGGGTTAGACAAGTCGCAGTACCAATTGAAACTGATACGTAGATATTCCGCTACACTGGGACTAAACATGAGTAGATATGTCCAATTGAAAATTGAGAATGATGAACTTGTGGGCGCTATGTTTAATTTGGGGTTGAACAACAACATCATGAATAGTATTGATTTGTATGTGAAGACGGAGGACATTAATAGAAGTCAAACCGGAGTTTTCAATATCATTGAGTTGGCGATATCTGTAGTTAAATTGTTAGTTAATATTAACATGTTAGTTTCAAACACTTCATATGGTACTAATAACATTTGTATGGTTATGTAGGAACAAACACTTACGCAGATATATCACATAACAAATGATACGGTTAATGGCCAGCCAAACTTGAGTACTTGTTTGACGGCTATGAGCCAAATCGGGGATGTTAGCTCCAGGTGTTTGTCAGCTATTAGTGAGCACCAACGTCTTGTCCAAGCATCGTCAGGCATTAGGCGGCCAACAGTTGCACCACCAATTATTGCACCGCATCGTTGTATATGTATGCCACGAACGATAGTGACACGAGCTCCTGGACAAACATTTTCATCAGCCATGGATACTGCTTCCACTTCATTACATGCAGACCCGTGTCTGGCGTCTTCATCTACTCCTCACACCTCAAGAGCTTGTCTACCACCTACACTTGATCTCCCTGTCATTGATCATGACACTCCACCTACTGAGCTATCATCGACGAAAGAAAACGTGGTTGTTAAAAGAAAGAGACAATGACTAAAATTTTTTTTGTGTTGTCGTTGTTATTTTGTTAGTATCAGTGTTTAATCATCGGTGTTTTGTTAGTTTCGGTGTTTAATCATCAGTGTTTTGTTAGTTTCAGTGTTTAATCATCAATGTGGTTAATGTCAGTGTATAGTCATCAATGTATTTTTAATGTAATAAGTGACTATACATCTTAGTGTTTAGTGAATTTTTTGAATTATTGATCGGTGTTGTGTCAAGTCATTACTTTTGTGTATATATGTTCGTCCTTGAGCAACCAACGCTAGCATCGTAGTGCACACTAACGTAAAAGTTTATCATTATTTAGTTTATCAGAACCTGATAACTACACAGATTTTAGTGGTATAATGTTATCCCCTTAGCCATTGGCATCATTTGTCATCGAGTAGCCTTGCCCATAGGCACTCATGCCTTAGCCAAAATGACAGAAGTCTCATGCATGACTAAGGGAGACAGTTCATGCACATGGGCACGTGGGCACAAGTCAGCAAGCAAGCAAGGAAACGGGTGGCTTGAATTGTGGGGCGATGCTAGCTTGAATAATGAGCCATGGGCTGGGCCATGATTAGGCACGAATGTAATGCAATTCGGATGCTGAGGGCTCCTGACACATGCACAACATGTGAGGAAGTTGGGCACGTGTTCTGCAGATGGTGGCAGTTCTGGACAGTTTTCTAGCAAGTGCATTGCATGTGGGATCTCTGTCAGATTCAGACAAGCATGCAAATACCAGTTATAACTTCCCTGTCATCCAATCACAACAAATCTTTGGTAGCATTTGAATTACAGACATATGCCTAGGTAGTTGGGCTTGTAACTGCCACCCTGAATATTATAAATAGGGTGCTTGGGGTCTGTAATGCAACAAGAGAGTTGACACATTTTTGTAAACAGATCTGAAGGTTAAGTTCCTTATACTTTATTGGGAAAGAAAGGTTTGACTATTGCCTGTAAATTTTGTGTGCCTTGCCTGTGTGTTTATTTACTGTCCATTCTCTGTTCTATGTGCATTTTGTGTGCATTCTGAGTGTTTGGCTGAGACTAAGTGTTGGATCTTAGTGCCATCGCGAGGCAGAAATTTGGTGAAAAATTTAACCCCGTGACAATTGGTATCAAAGCTTCAGTTTGCGACCATGGTTGGTGGAAACGCTGTTGAATTACGAGAACGTGTTGCCTGTCTCGAAGATTTTCTGGGCGCCCCTCAGACAGATGGTGCAACCAGCGTGGTTGTGTAGATGGAACATCACGCTATTCAGATTGTGGGATTACAGATGATTTTTGATAGTTATGTGTCTGACACCGATACAAAGATTGTAACAATGATGGAGGATATCATGTCTTTCATAGACGCTGTCAAAATGAATTTGAAGGATCTTGAAGATAAAGTGTCCTTGGTGAAGAGAGTCATGAATTCTCGTCTTACTGTAGGCGAGACATCTTCAAAGATTAAAGTCCCTGAACCAAAGACCTTCGGAGGTACCTGAAGCGCTAAGGATCTGGAGAATTTCCTCTGGGACATAGAGCAGTAATTTAAGGCAGCCCATGTGCCTGATGGAGAGAAAGTAACAATCATCAGTATGTATTTATCTGATGATGCCAAATTGTGGTGGAGAACCTAGAATGTGGACGATGTCTCTGTTGGTCGTCCAAAGATCAAGACGTGGGAGACCCTGAAAAAGGAATTGAAGGATCAATTCCTCCCTAGCAATAAAACTTGGATTGCTAGGGACTCACTCAAAAATTTAAAGCACACCGGAACAGTTCGTGATTACATGAAGGAGTTTAGTTCATTGATGTTGGACATCAAGAACATGTCAGAGAAAGACAAACTCTTCAACTTTATGTCTGGACTGCAAGGTTGGGCACAGGCTGAACTACGAAGGCAGGGGGTACATGATATGCCCACTGCCATTTCTGTAGCAGATGACCTTGTTGACTTTAAAATGGGCAGCAACCAAGGCCCTCCTAAGGAAAAGAAAAAGGATGGTGGCGACAGGAAAGATAAGGCTGACACTTCCAAAGACGCAAAGAAAGTGGATTGGAAGAAAAAGAAGAATGTTGCTAACTTTAACAAGCCAAACAACAACCAGAAGAAGTAATCTTTTGATTCTGGTTGTTTTCTTTACGGCAGCCCCCATCGTGTCAAAGACTGCCCCAAGAGGGAGAAGTTAAGTGCCCTTGTTATTGTAAGTGAGAATGACAGTGATGATGACTGTCCTACCCGAGTCAACCCTCTCCAGTTGCTGAACGCAATTATAGTGGACAAAGTTTAACAACCCCGTAAAGGCCTCATGTTTGTTTAGGCCTGGGTGAATGGCAAGGAAGTTCAGGCCATGGTGGACCCACAACTTTGTTGCCCAGAGAAAGGTGGTAAAATTTGGCCTGAAATTGTCAGAGAGTTCAAGCAAACTCAAAGCTGTAAATTCTGAAGCAATGTCAATACGTGGTACAACAGAAATACGCCTAAAGGTAGGTCTGTGGGAAGACCAAATGAGTTTGATGGTTGTGCCCTTGGAAGACTTTGATGTCATCCTAGGGAATGAATTCTTTGTTACAGCGAAAGTGGCACTGATGCCACATCTAAACGGAGTGCTGATCACGGATGAGAAAATACCTTGCTTTGTGCCTGCAGTTATGGCAGACCAAAGTAAGAAAGATGGAAAACGAAAGGTGGGAATGCTGTTCGTTATGCAAGTAAAGGCTGGGTTGAAAAAAGGCGAGATGACATACCTTGCAGCCTTGGTAGATATCAAACCAGATGTACTGGTTGAAGTACTTGATACTGTGGCAGATGTACTGGTCAAATTTGCTGATGTTATGCCCCCTGAACTCCCCAAGAATCTTCCACCCAGACGTGCAATTGACCACAAGATAGAATTGGAGCTTGGTGCAAAGCCTCCAGCCTATGCCCCTTACCGGATGTCGCCAATGGAACTGACAGAATTGAGGAAACAATTGAACAAGTTGCTAGATTCTAGCAGCATGAAGCCATCCAAGGCGTCATACGAAGCCCCTATTCTATTCCAAAAGAAGCAAGATGGATCGTTGTGCATGTGCATTGATTATCGTGCCTTGAACAAGGTGACTATCAAGAACAAATACCCTGTTCCGAATGTTGCTGACTTGTTCGACAGACTGTCCAAGGCCACTTTCTACACAAAGCTGGATTTTAGGATTGGGTATTGGCAGGTTTGAATTGCAGAAGAGGATGAGCCAAAGATTGCGTGTGTGACGCGTTATGGTTCTTTTGAATTTCTTGTAATGTCGTTTGGGCTCAGTAATGTCCCGACAATTTTCTGTAATCTAATGAATGATGTTTTTTACGATTACATTGATGTCTTTGTGGTTGTTTACTTAGATGACATTGTAATCTATAGTGAAACGCTGGAGGATCACATAGATCATTTGAGGGCTGTGTTCTCACGGCTTAGGGAACCCTAGCTGTATGTCAAAAAGGAAAAATGTGAATTTTGTCGCCAAGAAGTGATGTTATTGGGACATTACATTAGCCAGGACAAAATCTAGATGGATGAGAGGAAGGTGAAGACAATTGTTGATTGGCCTGCACCAACCAAGGTGTCTGAATTGAGGTCGTTTCTTGGCCTAGCCAATTACTACCGCAAGTTCATTGAAGGATATTCAAAGAAGTGCAATATTCTGACTGACTTGCTAAAGAAAAACCAAAGTGGGATTGGAATGATGCATGCCAGACAGCTTTTGAGAAGCTAAAGCATGCAGTATCCTCTGTACCTGTACTGAGATTGGTGGACTTTGATCTGCCTTTCGAAGTGCACACTGATGCCTCTGACTATGCCATTGGAGGAGTCCTTGTTCAGGAGGGACACCCTGTTGCCTTTGAAAGCCGAAAATTGAAAGATGCTGAGCAACAATATTCAGCACATGAGAAGGAAATGACTGTTGTGGTGCATTGCCTTGAAATCTGGAGGCACTACTTGCTGGGAACGAAATTCACTGTTATGACATATAATGTGGCAAACACTTATTTCAAGACCCAGAAGAAGTTAACCCCGAAGTAGGCCCGATGGCAGGAATTTCTTGCTGAGTTCGATTTTGTATAAGTATACAAACTCGGGAGGCAAAATCAAGTTGCTGATGCGTTGAGTAGGAAGGAGGTCTAAGAATATGTTGCTGCATTGTCCATGATGCAGACTGACTTTCTGACAAGAGTCAAAGAACGTGTCCAGACTGATGTTGCTTGCGAAAAATTGAAGCAGCAAGTTGGCGAAGGTCTGGTGCATAGATATTGGATTGATGATGATCTGCTTTATGCTAAAAGGGGCAGACTCTATGTTCCTACGAGAGGGGAACTACGACTGGAGTTGCTGCGTAAGACACACGACTCTTAGTGGGCTGGACATCCAGGAGTAGAGAGGATGCTTGCATTGTTGGCTCGCTCCTATTACTGGCCCAATATGGAAGACGATGTTGAAGCCACTGTCAGAACTTGTCTAGTGTGCCAACTTGACAAGGTTGAGAAGAAGAAGGCAACAGGCTTGCTTCAGCCCTTGCCTAATCCTGATAGACCGTGGCAGTCAACCTCGATGGATTTCATTTGCAATCTACCAAAGGTTGATGGCATGCGTTCGATCATGGTGGTGGTCGATCATTTTTCTAAGTATGCGGTGTTCATTCCTGCACCTTATGCTTGCCCTGCAGATGTTGCTGTAGAACTGTTCTACAAGTACGTGGTGAAGTACTTTGGATTGCCTGAAGATATAGTCAGTGATCGTGATACCAGGTTCACTGGTAGATTCTGGACGGTGTTGTTCAATCTCATGGGTTCTGAGTTGAAGTTCTCTACCACAAGTCATCCCCAGACTGATGGACAGATTGAGCGGAATAATGCCTTGTTGGAGGACTACCTACGCCACTATGTCACTGTAAGTCAGAAAAATTGGGTGGAGTTTATAGACACTGCCCAGGTTTGCTACAATTTGCAAAGATCTTCAACAATAGGAATGAGTCCCTGTGAATTAGCTATGGGACATCAGCCACTTACTCCCCATGAAGTGGTAAAATAGAGGACTGGAGAAAAATTTCCTGCTGCATATCGGTTTGCCAGTTCCAAGCAGGAGTTGCTTGACGAGGCAAAGGACAGCTTGGCCAAAGCTTCTCGACGAATGAAGAAGTATGTTGATCAAGGCCGTAGATCACTGAAATTTCAAGTTGGTGATCTAGTTTTGTTGAAATTGACTCTTGCATTATGGAAAAAGATCAATAACAAGGTAGTACATCGTGGGATGGTTCCCAAATACGATGGCCCCTTCGAGGTGATGAAGAAGGTCGGGAATGCTGTCTATCGCTTGAAACTGCCTGATCGATTGAAAATTCACCCAACTTTTTATGTGAGTTTTTTGAAGCCTTTTCAGGAAGACTTATTGAATGCTGGAAGAAAGCAAGCTAGGAGGGCTCCGCCTATCATTAGGAAAACAGTTTGACAAAAAGGTCGACAAGATTCTTTCTCACTAGACCATGGGTCAGAGTAAGAAGAATTGCAGGACTGATTTTTTGGTGCATTGGAAAGAGGGTTCCGAGGCAGACGCAAGTTGGGAACGAGATGTGACTCTTTGGCAGTTTAAGAAACAGATCAAGGAGTATTGAGACAATCTCTCGATGAGGACGTTGAGCTCTTCTAGTGGGGTGGTTTGTTACCCTCTTAGCCATTGGCAACATTTGACATTGGGTAGCCTCGCCCATAGGCACCCATGCTGTAAAATCAGGAAAAAAATTATTACTATTATTATTAAAAATCTTAATTAAAGGGGTAAAATAATAATTAATTATAAATATAAGGGTCAAAAACATAAATTTTTAAACTATATATATATATATATATATATATATATATAAGTGTGGAAGACTTTAGTCTTCCACTTTTTCTTCCTCCAGCTGGCTGCCGAGTGAGTGAGAGAGAGAAAAGAGTTTTTTTTTTCTTTATTTTCCTCATATCTTCTTCTTCAGATCTATGAAGATTGAACCGTTTAATCATTTTTGGCCAAGAATCAAAGTTGCTCTACTCAGCGAGAGCTACGCAACCACATCAAATATCGTATTTTTCTCCGAAAGAATATCAAAGACGATAATTTAGGTCTAAAGTTTGAGAAGTTAAATTGGGCTTCCTTGAAGTTTCAGTACGTGGGCTCACACTGCGAGTGGTAGGGTTTTCCCTACTTAGATTTACTTTCAACCTAAAATATGGCATATGAAATGGGTAGACTATGGGTGTATATCACATGTTAGGTCTTGACTAGTGTAACTAGTGGGTCAAATATATGATTTATAATTAACTTTGTAATTAGAAAAATCCTATTATAATTAACTTGGTGTAAGTTAATGTTAGTGGTTTAAAACATGTTAATTGTACATTAACATTATTTTATGTTTTAAATGACATATCAAGTTTAATGAAATTATTAGTTTGTTATGTGATTATGGAATAATATGTATGTTAAATGATTATTCAGCATATAATTATTGTGGTGGACTTGTGCTTATGTTTATAGAATTGATAAACATGTTGTCATGTTAAAAATGTTATTATATTGTATTTTTTATGTAATGGACATTGTAAATGGTACCAAAGGCAATTGCACATTAAAATGTCATTATGCATGAGTTACATTACATTTATAGGCATTGACATGGGTGAGAGTGTGTGCATGAGATGAAATCAATCATTACATAGGTGGTTAATTGTGGGCTCGAAAAAGTCGCTCTAAGGTCCAGCTGAGTCACACGAAAAATTAAATAGATAAACGTGTCGAGAATAACAAGAAGGGCTAGATGCTCCCTCAGATGTAAGACCCGCTTACTTGGTTTATACACTTTCTGGCGGTGAAATTCTAGAAAAGTGTAACAGTCAAAACGGAGTGGCAGGTGGGATGTCCTGAGAATCCGTTGATGGTTGGTGTCCCATTGGTGTAATACCATAAATTATCTTCCCACAAAGACACAAGAAAATGAATTAATTAGTTATTGAATGTATATAACTCAAATGACGGGGGCTTGGAATGCCCAGATACATACGCATGGCGTTGCATGTATTGTGGGAGCTCAGGATGGGGCTCAGTGTGGGTATTGTTTGCATGAGTCTCATCTCATGACATGACATAATTTATGACATTTGTTTATAATTGACATGTTTGAATGAATGCATGAAATAATTGTTACATGTGACATTTTATATGCATTTAGGTTGANTATCTCATGGCATGACATGATTTATGATATTTGTTTATAATTGACATGTTTGAATGAATGCATGAAATAATTGTTACATGTGACATTTTATATGCATTTAGGTTGAGAGGTATTCTCTATAGGAGTTACCCTATTGAGCGTTGACTCACCATTTATGGGAACATTTTTCAGATATTACACAAACGTCCACCGAAGGCGAGGCCATGGGCCCGCTTTGACGACAGAGCCGATTTGTGGCTCTTCTTTTGACATCGTAGTCTCTTGTTTATAATTACTTTTGGTCTTGTGTAATTTTTGTAGCAAAAACTTATTTATATTTAAAAGGCATGTATAAGGGACTTTTTTAAGATATTTATTCTTTTATGAATGAATGTACGTAATGATGATGATTATAGTAGTATCTGATACTATGCTAAGGAGTAGGGATGAATGGACCCGGTGTGGTCAATGTTTTATGATTGCACAGGTTGCGTTTTGGGTAGAGCTCCCCGTATAAAGGAGACTCTGCCCAAATTTCGTTAAGTTATGAATCTCCGTAAATGGGGCATAACGACGTGGTAACGAATTATACAGTATCCACGGGTTGATGGGTGATCAACCGAGTAATTACTGACACCTGGATTTTGGGGTGTCACACATGCCTTAACCAAAATGGCAGAAGTCTCATGCATGACTAAGAGAAGCAGTCCATGCACATGGGCACGTGGGCACAAGTCAGCATGCAAGCAAGGAAGCGGGTGACTTGAATTGTGGGGCAATGCTAGCTTGAATAATGAGCCATGGGCTGGGCCATGGTTAGGCACAAATGTAATGCAATTCGGATGCTGAGGGCTCCTGACACATGCACAACATTTGAGGAAGTTGGGCATGTGCTCTGCAGATGGTGGCAATTCTGTACAATTTTCTGGCAAGTGCATTGCATATGAGATCTCTGTCAGATTTAGACAAGCATGCAGACACCAGTTATAACTTCCCTGTCATCCAATTACAGCAGACCTCTGGTAGCATTTGAATTACAGACATGTGCCTAGGTAGTTGGGTTTATAACTGCCACCCTGAATATTATAAATAAGGTACTTGGGGTCTGTTGTTCAACAAGAGAGTTGACACGTTTTTGTAAACAGACCCCAAGGTTGAGTGCCTTATATTTTATTGAGAAAGAAAGTTTGACTGTTGTCTGTAATTTTTGTGTGTCTTGCCTGTGTGTTTACTTACTGTCCATTCTCTGTTCTATGTGTATTTTGTGTGCATTATGAGTGTTTGACTGAGACTAAGTGTTGGATCTTAGTGCCATCACAAGACAGAAATTTGGTGAGAAATTTAATCCCGTGACATATAACGTGATATAAAAATTTATGTGACTTTCACAATGAGTCAATCAATATTCATAATTTTTTGAGAAATGTTGGTCATGTGATTATTCGGCATGCAATCAATATTTCGCCTTTAGAGATCTATGACCACTTTACGAGGACCAATATGAATTAAATTTTATTTCAAGAAGTGTGAGTTAAAAGTATGTTGTCGTTAACATGAATTATGAGTGTCATAAGCACGTTGAGCTGACATGTATGTGAAATGGTGTACATACAACTATAATAACATATCATAACAAGACTTGAATGTAAGAATGATAAGATATAACGATATCTAGATTGATTTCACTTTATATATATTAAAAAAAGATAGAACATTTAGATCTTGTCGAGGCTATTAATATAATAATTGTGGATTCATTAATTGCTTCTGATTATGAAAATTTGTGACTTCGATAATTCAAGTTATGATGATTATGAAAAATTTCTGCACACGTAGTAAACTACCATTAGAAACTACGATAAATTACACTGACATCTTTGTAGATTAGTTTAATTATAGAAACACCCTCTCAATTTTTTAAAATTATACTAACACCCTTTGTTAGGTCTTATCCCTTCACAAATATAACCAAAAAAAAATGAAAATTTTCATAATTACCCTTATCATACATCATATTTTATTTATCAACCTCTCATATGTTTAAATACTAATAAATATGTCATTTTTGGGTTCAAACAATCAATCCGTTTATTTAATTGTGTCGAACTTCCTCTATTGTCTCTTTTGTATGTTAAAACGAACAATACAAAATTAATACAATCAACATGCTTAATTGGTATTATAAAAAAATATTAATTATTTATTGTTGTTTATTAAACATTGACATAATTATTATATAAAAAAAATATTTTTACTTATTATTACTATGTTTATTAAGTTAAGTTTTAGTTTATAGAAAAAATTTGAGTGTGAATTCGTTTAAGTGATAATAAAATTTTAGACTTAAATCTTATCATTAAATTTTTTTATTCAAAATTTATATGTGTAAACATAAATACAAACACACCTATACGGGTAGTCCAGTGATGTGAAGTTGAAACTAGACAAATCGTAGACCCGAACGGTAGGGGTTCGAGTATGTCTTGAAGAGGTTATATGTTTTTGTATATCTGTTTTATATACATATTGAATGTCATCCTTTGAATTTTTATTTCAGATAAAATAAAATAACTATTATGTTATTAACATTAGTGTTAAAACTGATTGTGAAAATTTGTGTCAAAAAAGTAAATGCCCTCTGCATTTAAATAGTTGGAAAAAAAATGTTATATCTCACTTTTTTTTATCATACATAAAAAAAAAATTATAATTAATAGTGTTAGCTTAAAAACAACAATCAGACCGACTTCTTTAACAAAAAAAACTCAATTGGATTGACGTTTTTATATTAAACAAATTAGTTATATTAATGTGTGTAACTTTATGGAAAAGTTACGATACCCTAAAAAGGTCAATCGACCTAACAAATTTATATTAAAAATGTCAATTGGATTTATATTTTTATCCTACTAACTTCACTTTAATGGACATTTTTTAAATTATTTGAATTTTAAAAATATTTTCAAAACCACCTAATTTTGGTAAAAAAATTTCCAAACCACTCTGGTTTGGTAAAAAAAATCCTGATTTGCCAATCTGGATCAATTCATTTTACCAAAAGTAGCTAAAATACTAGCAACTGTGGTCTCATTTGGTTTTAAGCCTCTGGTCATCATCTCAAAGTCATCAACGGCTTCAACAAAAGGTCGTTTTTAGTGAACCTTAGATATTACGACTGTCCAAGAAACCAAGGATTTTTCTTCCTCCATTCGTCCAAAATTTTTCTGGGCATCGATTATGAGTCTACATGAAGCATCTGTTGGAATGAAGGTAATCTGGGAGAGACCAGAAGTAACAATCGACCCAGATCAAATAATGCCGTGTCTAGTTGCCCATCCTATTGCCCGAACCTCGGAGCAATGGTTGGACGGTGTACTACAAGCGCCAAATTGGTGGAATGGGATAGAGGCCTATTGACACTTGTCCACTGTCTTTGCTCTCTACATACTACATTTGTATCGTTTTACTTTTGTTTAAGATTCTATTCAACCTGGGTATGACAAAATCCTACTCAATGCCGAGGTGGTCGAGAGCTCTATTCAATTCTCACCATTTGTTTGCTCTAGCACAAAAACGAGAAGTGAGAGACAGAAGTTTTCAAGACCAACGATGAAGGAATCACCTAATGTAAAACCCCAGAAAATCCCTGCTTTCTTCAAGGTCTTCATTCCAATGAACAGCTCTGAAAGATTGGTATATATCTACTGCCTCTTGGCTGCTTCTTTCTTCTTTTATGATCTGGGTCTTGGGTATATGATTGAATCTGTTCTTTTTTCGGATTTCTTTTATGATTTGTGTATGTTATATCTGATTCATGAGCTGAATGGCATTGCATGGTGATGAAGATTGAGCTTTGCTAATTTTATTGGGGGGTGGGCTGTGAAAATTTTGAAAATTAAAAGTTAGATTTTTCTGGCTCAGAAGTTGTGTGTTTGATGAGGCATCAGTGATGGAAATTCATCTAGGTCTTAATTGTGAAGCTAGTTGATTAATTGATCTTTTAAAATACTAGTTGGTATATACATGTGTAACTTTGAATATAACTGAAAGATGGGTTATAGTCAGTATGGTGTGGGGTGTTTGTGATAAGCTGCCTTGGATATGAGGAATTCCTAAAAAAATAGGCGAAGTCCGGTATTTGACGAAGATCTTTCTATCAATAGATAGGAATGAGTGGCGTAGGAATAGCAGGCGAAAGGGAAGAGAGTACCTGGGATGCTTTATAAGCGATAGACCAAGGGAATGGGCAGAAACCACACGATTCTGTAGCCAAAGGGAATACGCGGCTTCTTCCATAAGAATAGAATCATGTCCAAATATAGAGAGGAGGGGGAAGTCCTTGCTTAGCATCAAGTGCGAGCCTAAGCGTAGCGGGTGTCGAGACCCTTTGTGGGAGGGCATAGCACAATTCTTCTTGGAGGTAAATAGCAAAAGGGAATTCTTGAATTTCTAAGATTGGAGGACCACGTGGACAATTGTGAATAATATTTTGTTTGTTCTGTTTGTTCTATATTTGTCATGATACATTTGGATGAACATAACTTTTTACACCTCGTTAGTGCAATCATTTGATGAAAATTTGTTTAGACTTTCACCTGTGAAATCAACGCATTTAATGTCCATGGACTGGGAAAGATACAACAACACGGTAGATGAAAATGCACAAATTTTTTTTTTGGGGGCATGAGTTGTTTTTTTTTGGGTCAAAAAACAATCAAGTGAAGTCTTATGCATTTGATTACCAAAGTTTTCATCAAGAAAACCAACATTTTCTTTTTTGTTCTAATGCCAAGGAAATGTTCTCTTACAATATGCAAAATAATCATACATTATGAAGTGGATTCAAAATATTAATACCCACGTATGTATATTTTTCGTGAAATTCAATTGTTTTATATTACCTTGGGAATCCATTTTATACTACTTAAAGCAATCTACACAATTACCCAACTTATACTCCCTTTTCCTTCCCAACATTCATTTTTTTTTGTACTCAATAAACTATCTTACCCATGAGAAAATCACATGAACTTAATGGGTCATGGATTAAATAGGAACACATTGTTATCTAAATGACTACTGTTAAACTACTTTTAAATCCTCAATTATTGCGGGTAATTCACCAGAAAATTGATTGTAGGTTTATCTATTGGAATCAAGTATGAAACGCATGATGTCTCTGGTGGCAACTAACCGAATAATCAATAATTACCAAATAATTGTGCTAAACACTCAATATTACCAACATCAAAATTTATAGGCACTTCGAATTCATTCAATGCAATGTTAATTAAGTCAACATTTTCAGCCCCAAACTCGATTGAAATTTGGTTGTCAAAAAGTTGTAAACTCACCAAGCATAATTTTGGCAAACGTTGAATCAATCACTAATGAAAAATTAGACCATGAAAACATATCAAAGATCCACACTACACTTACAACTTTAAATGCGCATACAAAACATAACAACTCAAATTAAAACTACAGAGAATCAATTTTACCATCAATCCTATCAGACAACAAACATCCTATAATTTGAATAATACTTGATCAATTTGGATAATTTCATAAACAACCTTGTAGCCGAAACAGCAAACATCTTGGTACCCTTAAGGTTCACAAATCCAACCTAAAGTTTTCAAGTCTATTTGTTTTCACATAGCTCAAGTTTTCGTAGATTCTGAATCTTTGTAATCTCCATTGGAATTCCGATGAACATATTACGGTCCAATGAAATTCCTTTGCAAAATTCAAGTGCATCCGCCAAGTTCTCTACAACATACCATACAAAGAGAGCTTTTGCAATGACAGGAGCTAGAATATGATATCAAAAGAAATCACAACATTATGGTTTTATAAAAGATCTCAAAGAATTGCTTTATTAAAATAAAAGCCCTCCTAGTTGTGTTGGCACACTTCTCTACATATATATTGAGGAAGGGAGATAACGAATCTTTTAGAAGTCATGTCCCTCTGCCTTTCAGTTTCTCTAACTGACAATTTATTGGGGATAATGGAAGATGGGATTATGTTATAAATACCATTAATAGATTAATGACTCCGTCTTTTAGCTTCTTCAACTGATAATTTAGTGGGAGTAGTGGAAGATAGGAATAATGTTATTATAACTGTAATATTGTATTACTACATTTTTTTCAAGGGTAATAAGGAAAATCTAAAGTTTTTCCTATTTTTTGATATTTAGAAGTAGTATAGATATAGATAGATAGATAGATAGATAGATAGATAGATATGGAATATTAGAATTCTATGTATTTAATGTAAGATGATAAAAGAACATGAAAGATACAATGGACTTTATAGTATGATAGAAGAATATGAAGGATACAATGGACTTTATAGTAGTATAGATATGAAATACTAGAAGTCCATGTAGTTAATGTAAGATGATAAAAGAACGTGAAGGAATGAAGGATACAATGGACTTTATAACTTTAGTTGAGGATAATGATGGCAAAAAAATATTTTTCGTTTAGTAGCCATTTACAAGTAGTATAGATATAGATATAGATATAGACTTAGAGTTTGACTTTAGGAGATAATTCTTTAATAAACCAATAGGATTATGAAGCTCAATTGTTGTTTCGGAAAATTTCATGTTTTTATATTTGGAAATCTGATGGGAATGGGGAAGTTGGACATGATAACAAAATGGAAAGACTTGTCATGTAAAACCGAAAAGAGAAAAAACTAATTATTTCTCAGAGAACGTATTCCTGCGAATCTTAAAAAATTTATTCGAGTCAAATGCCAAAAATGTGGAGTGAATGCTGCAAAATTTTACTCATTGGGTGGTAGACTAAAGACTGATACTACTTAAAATCTAGCTTTTGATAGTTAAGTTTAGCATCTTATGTGGAAGACTGAAGTGTTTCAGATTATGTTAATTGTTATGGTTGTCTAAAAGAAAAGATTGTGGCACCGAGAACTCGGGTGTTCAAGTTGCTGGGTGTTAGGTTTCCTTTTCAGTGATGTTCTGTTACTGATGAATGCCATAAGCTGTCATCTAATTGGAATTAGGACTAACCACTTGGAACAGTGTACCAGCATTCACATTCTGTCCATCGAAGCATGCATATTTGACACAATAAACTACATCTTGACTTTCACAGGATATGATGAAAATCAGAAATGTGAAGAAAGAAAAGCATGATATATTTTACAGATCAAGGAATTAAAGATTTTATTTTCTGAGATAATTTTTATTACTTTTGTCTTTATGTCACTGGTGAAATCTCCCTTTTTTTTTTCCCTGTGTGTGTAGAAAATTCCACTGGCTTTTGCATTGCACATGAAAGCTAATCTCCCGGACAAGGCTTTTCTTAGGGATTGCCATGGAAATCTTTGGCCTGTAGAGGTGGCCAAAATTGGACGTGACTTATTTTTCCATGATGGATGGTTGGGATTTGTTAAAGATAATTGTGTGGAACTCGGTGATTTTTTAGTTTTTCAGTTTGATGGTAATTATATGTTTGATTTCAAACTACTCGGAAGAACTGCGTGTGAGAAGAAAGTGACTGGAGTTTTTCAGTTTCGAATAAAAGAGGAGAAGGAGGATGAGGATGAGGATGAGGATGAGGAAGAGGCAACAAAAGAAGAGGGAGGAGGTGAGGAGGTGGTGGAGGAAGATGATGTTGATGATACTGAGGAGGATGAGGACGATGATACTGAGGAGGATGAGGATGAAGAATACTACAAGGAGGGTGAGGGTGAGGATGAGGAGGAATCTGATGAAGAGGAAGAAGTAGAAGCTCCGAGCAAGAAAATGCCAAAAACAGTAGGTGAAAGTTCTGCTGCAGGCTTGGAAAAGTATGATAGCCACGCTCAATGTAAGATTTCTTTTTCTTTTTCCCCAGATGCTGCTGCATTTTGCATCTCCTTCTTTCTCTCTCTCTCTCTGTATGTGTTTTCGTTTCCATATGTTAACATTTAACGAACGGCTCTGCTTGATTTAGTTGGGCATGAAAGACTTGCTATTATCAATGCTGGAGCTGAAGCTGAATCCAAAAGAACTGATACTTTTGAGACTGTTGATGTCAATGATGATGATTATGATATTTTTGGGTCTGGAGTAATTGCACGGCCCCAAAACCCTTATTTTGTGGCAAAACTTAGGGCCAAGAGGAAGAATGAATTGGTAAGGCTTGCCTAACCTATCAGTAACTTCAGCTCTAGTTTGGATGATTCTGTTTTTTGGTTTTGAATGAGTGTCAATTTGTGGAGTGATTAGAAGTAGTGGGATTGAAGTCTTTATTTTGAAATTCAAATTCTCTCTCACACTCTATTCTAAAAATTAGTAGGCAAGCTCTAATTTTGATGATTTGTACGCATGTTTGAATTGAGTGTCAGTTGGTGGGCAATGATTAGAGGTGGAGGAATTGGGAGTCTTTGGTTTGGAGTTGGATGTCTCTCTCTGTATCTCTTTTGAAATTAGTAAGAGCAGAATTGTTATAGATATCTTTTTTAATCGGTTCATTTGTCCAGCAGTGTCCTGTGAAATCTGTCCTCTTTGCCTTCAATTACATTGGAAAACAAGTCTTTATTATTCTGTCAGCAGATTCCATTATCAAGAAGTGTATCTATAGCTTTTTGTAATGTGGTGCTGTGGTGGTGGCAAAGTGTGGTGTTTGGAGGAGGCCATTTGGTGATTTTCTGATTTTTTGTGGTCCACAATAGTCATTTGTGTGTTGTTATGGGGGTATTTGGTGGACTGTGTTGGTGGCAGTGGGGGTTGCCATTTGCCAGCCATGGGGTAGGGGAAGGTGGTCTCTGTCAGAGACCTTGTGAGAAATAGTGAGAGTGAGGGTATCGAGGTCATCTTGCCATCATTGTTAATGGGGTCAATTGTTCATATTCGTCCAACATGCTGCAAGGTTGTGGTTGAATTTGAACGATAGGGGTGAATTGCTTTGAAGGTATACCACGGGGCACCACAATAGAATTTGCCCTTCTTATAGCATAATTTGCAGCAATCTGGCATACTGTTGTCTTGCAATAGTGGACCTAGTGAGATTGCCTTTTGATAATGATATAAGTAACTGTCCTCTGGTTTTTGGTTTCTTTTATTCTTTTTAGTTTTTATCCCCAAATTTCGATGGTTTTTCACCCCTACGATGGCAGTATGTAGGTAATAAAATTGCACTTTTTCTTCGGTTTGTATTAATTTATGGCTAGCATGGTATGGGTTTCTACAGTCCGCCATAAGTTTTAAGTCACCTTAGCAATTGCTTATTGAAACACTCTTTGATCACTATTGCAGTATGTTCCAGTGGACGTGATCAAAGACCATAATCTTAAACTCCGTCCCCAGATGATGATACGTGATCCAAGGGGGAAGGATTGGGCTACCAATGTCTCCACGTGGAAGGATGGGCGGACATGTCTTCATGGAGGGTGGAAAGCTCTCTGTAAATGGAACAATCTGCAGAAGCAGGACAAGTGCGTATGTGAATTTGTGCAGGGAAGGGGCCGAAGAGGCGTTTTCCTACAGATTCACATTCTCCGGGCAGGATCATGATTGACAAATGAGTGAGTTATATGGAGCTTGGATCAATGAGGCACACCATGATGATTCTACTTGTAGAATATACTCCAAACTGAACCAAAAAGGGATACTCTTAAGCTGAACCTTGAACTTTGTTGGTCCTCTTTAGTCATTTCAAAACAGCATTGGAATTCAGTGTCAAACTACTTCTTGTTTCATTTTTAGCTTTGTGCTATTATGCATTTCATGGTGTCAGTTGATATTTTCTCATGCAACTTTAAATGTAACATTCTCTATTTAGCTGTCCAGCGGTACAGTCCAAACATTTCCTAAAAGTAGACAGCAAGTTTTAAATTTAAATGCTGGCAAGACATATCTCATTGAATCAGTCTTTTTCGCCACATTGCATTTAATGGGAATCGAACCTTCTCTGATGCTGGCAGGCTAATGGAGAATATCCTACTTCGATCTATTTTCTTTTAAAGGGAGGAGAAAAAGGGTGGGAGATTTAAACCCTTATCTAGGTATCTTTCATCCAAATATCTCAACATGGGTATTGGCTGCCCCGTCTATTGAATGTACCCAATGCTGATTTCACAGGCTTTTGCCAATATCTTTTCTCTCTCTATTTAGAAATAATTTCTTTGAAATTCATGGGGAATGTAATATCATATTCTTGATATATATTTTGAAATTTGGACCTTGGGAATTTTTTTAAGTCCTCTGAAGTTTTTTTCCTTGTCTATTCCTCCCAAAAAGGTTAAAATGGAGGCCATAAGGTCAATTTATGTAGCAAGGTCAACAATGCTTTTGACTCTTTAATGGGTGTGAGTTTACCCTTAATAGTTTGCATCATAATCGGATTAGCTGATCACTAAATAGTTTGACGTGATTTCAATTAC
The DNA here is from genome assembly GCA_963454935.2 of Ilex paraguariensis. Taxonomy (NCBI): domain Eukaryota; kingdom Viridiplantae; phylum Streptophyta; class Magnoliopsida; order Aquifoliales; family Aquifoliaceae; genus Ilex; species Ilex paraguariensis. Next base: position 444,723 of record CAUOFW020002059.1, read on the forward strand.
ATGCTCTTATAAGCGATATGAGCCAAACTATGTATTATTATGCATACATAAAATATATTTGAAATAAATCTCGACAGGAGACATTTTAACAGATTATCAACCCCATATAATATAACTCATTACAATTCAAAAAGTAAGAGACCACCCATAATAAATGACCCATTTTTTTTTCTTGGTCAGAATTCTTTGTTGGAGCTCTACCCCNTATACATAAAATATATTTAAAATAAATCTTGACAGGAGACATTTTAACAGATTATCAACCCCATATAATATAACTCATTACAATTCANCATACATAAAATATATTTGAAATAAATCTCGACAGGAGACATTTTAACAGATTATCAACCCCATATAATATAACTCATTACAATTCAAAAAGTAAGAGACCACCCATAATAAATGACCCATTTTTTTTTCTTGGTCAGAATTCTTTGTTGGAGCTCTACCCCCATGAAATAAGCTCTCATCCAACCATCCATCTTACCACCTTATCCATCTTCTCTCACTTACAAAGTGCCAATCCTCTCATCATCTCTATATTCCAACAAAGTTTCAAATCTCCTCTTAGCCTATTATCAACAGGTAAAGTCATGTTCACTCCACTGCAAACACTTCTCATTAGATAGTGCTTTGTTAAATTCTTGTCTTTTTTTTGCTGTACAGATTAAAGGGGTCAGATACCAATGGCAACGGTGTCGGCTACACTCTCTCCGGCATCATTTACCGCCGCCGCCCTGGTGGGTTCACGGCGGTCCTCCCTGAAGAGAACGACCAATGTGAAATACATCAATGGATTGAACTCTTTTGGTGGGCTTAAAGCTCATAACAGTACTGTACTCTCTTTAGGCCTTCCTGTTTGCACTGAACAGTGCTTTGCAAAGGTTGTTAGTTCACTGAAATTGGCATCGCAAGGCAAAGGAAGAAGAGGTGGTGGAGCTCTGTCTTCCACCTGTGATGCTGTTGGTGAGATTTTCAAGATTGCTGCAATCATGAATGGGCTTGTTCTTGTTGGGGTTGCAGTTGGGTTTGTTCTTCTTCGAATTGAAGCATTTGTGGAGGAAACTGAGTGAGAAATTGTTGAAACTTTACTTGGATTCACTTGTTTTTAATTAAGAATGTGTCTCTTGTTTCAATTCTTCTTCTGATGTAGAACTCAATTGTTTTGGGTATTTAAATCAACCAGTAAAGTGGGTTTTTGTTAGATGCTGTATGTGACACAAAATTTCGTTCTTTATATTCATGAGAGAAGTTTAAGTGGCATGATTGAGTGCTAGTTAGTTAATTAAACCGAAGCTACTTTCATTTTTGGCACCGATAGTGCTAATTATAGTTAATTTTGGGACCTAATTTGAGTATCTAATCTCTTGGTGCCGTTGGAGTAACGGGGAGGTATAATATTTGATACTGGTTCAGCGAACGGACTCTAACATTTCACTTATGGAAACAGAAAGAGTGTTCAGGGATGGAAGAAGTATAGAGACATATTTTGAGCATTAGGGACTTGAATGTTTAAATACTTGATACAAATGTACTACTGTAGTCCATTCTTCTACAGGAATGTGAGTTTAAATGCTGAATTTGATGCCCATTTGTTGAGTAATAATAACTTGTAATTATAAGTAACAATTTACAAGTTTCTCATCCAACTAAAATAGGAATCTAGTCCTAAATTAGTGGACATAATGTCTCTTTTACAGAGTTTATTTATCTACTAATGAAACTCAGCAAGTTTCAAAGACCACTTATTCCATATGTATAGATAATAGATTGAAGATCTCAAAGTACTCTGAAAGCCTCTAAATGGCTACCAACTTGCACAGTTAGCAATAACACTTGTGCTTATGGATGAGCTTGCTTAAATCCAGTGATGGCTATAGGGACATCTGCAACTCTACAGTGAAGTTGCTCATACTCAGTAGTTTGTTCTCTAGGTGGAACTTTTCTGGGCAACACAAAACAAATACATCCCATTAAAGCCATTATCCCAGAAAGTATCCAACTAAATTGCAAGTTTGCCAGTGCTCTTGCCCTTGAACCCGCCTCAAGCGTCTCACACATGACAGCGCTGTGCACATTGCTGCCACTGGCATTGCCCAATTGACCGACACATCCTTGTGGAACAAACTCAGGAACCCATAACATGAACCCCATGTTCATAAACCAACACCCTTGGAATACAACTGAAATAGAAAGAACAAGTGCTGCAGGGAAACAGGTAGGGAAACAAGTCATTGACAAGGCAGCCATGAGAGATACACACACTATAAGCTGCAAAAGCCAATGGTAATGGCCTTCCAGACCAACATGATCAGCCGAGTGATAATGGAGTAAGAAAAGCTCTTGACCAAGAACAGAGGAAGCCAGAATTCCAGAGACACTGGTTAAAATTTCAGATGAAAGAGTTAACTCGGTGAAAAGGGTAAAACACGCGAATATGGCTACATGCAGGAACACAGTGGCATGCTCAAAATTGTCCAGCTTAAAAGAGAAGTGCAGGAAAGGGAAGTCTAGGACTTGCAGGAAAATAGCAGTGATGGAGAAGGATAATACAAGTATGAGTTCTAAATGTTTGAACATAAGAAGAGGGCTCTTGAATGGGTACCAAAACCTTGATGTAAATTTGAATGAGCCTTTAAGATAGTAGGATTTGATGGTGTTAATGGTGTGCCAAATTCCGAGGAGAGCGATGGCCAAGCCAGGCACTATGTGTCCCATAAACGTGCCCATTGAAGCTTTCTGCTTTCATAGATGGTTGCTGCATAAATGCAAAGCTTAAATACGTGAAAGTACTTGCAGAAGCTCATGTCAAAAAAAACAAGACAGCCATTTAATCAAATGTTGGTGCATAATGCATGTGATTCCACAAACTACAGAGCAAAAAAGACAGCCCCTAGGTGACACGAAACGGTTAGAAAATCAATTTAAATTGACAATTTATGTTCATAATTTAAGGACCAATAGTAGGTTCTCGGTCCATGATGTCCCTAGGTAAAGATCAAGAGGCATAGTTTTATCATAGTAGATTTCCACTGTCTTTAGGACAATAAGAGGCAACTCAGGTAAAAGTCCTGTCTCTTCAAGATTAAATTAATGGCAGCTGAGGCCACAACCCCATTAGCAAGTAGTGGCCAGTGACATGTCTCCAATATACCAAGAAATGGACGTGACAAATAGGATGTTTCCATTTGTTGAATTATCATTTCGCCAATGATTTTATTCTTGTCAAGATTCCCAGGAATATAACACCAATTGGATAGTTGTAAATGGTAGAACAGCAATCAGGCCAATTGGACTATTCAATGCACTAGAAACAATAGCGTGTTCTTGGAAAAGTCTCAGATATAGGAAGAGACAAAAGTTTGGTGTTGTGGAGCAAAAACAATATAGAATTTAAAAAACCAAAGCCATTGAAACCCCATTTAGCTTAGGAATGATCATTAAACTACTGCTCAGGTGTTTCAGCTTAAGACATCTCATGAAATTAGGATCGATCCAATGGTGCTAGATTCTGCATCAGATCTTTGAAAAAAAAGATAAAAAATGGATGCGTTGAATTGCACAAAATAAATATTCAGTGAAGAGAGTATCTAGTTATATAGATGTAAGTCTAAAAGTGCCCTGAAAACATAATCCCAGAAAAACCAGATTACGTCAAAATCGTAATGGAAACAGAAATCTACCAGAAACTAACAGAATGTTTAACACTAACAGGAAATATATCAGTTGCATCACACATGATGAATCCCAAATGAACTTGTTCTGTTAAATTTTACCACAAAGTAAATATTATAAACCTTCCAGCAATAACATCTCGAACTAGTCACTCTTTATTGAGACTACCAGTACCAGCTAAACAAACATTTAAATTTTGAACACCTTCGAACTATAGAATAGAGACAATGCAACAGTGAATAACAATTAGAAAAGAACAGCTTGCACATCTTAATTCACAACATATTATTCTCCTACATTCTTCACTTTTTCCCAATTTGTTTGATAAGCTTGAGTTGAACCTGCCATTATCTTGTATTCAAATTACAACCCCTCTGGAAGGTAGAACCATTATGAGTGCGCAAACAATATATGAATCCTCCTTATTTCCCACTAAATTATCAGCTTTCACCATCGCTTCAATCACAAAGATACAAATCTTGTGCTGAGGACTGATGCCTTTGTCAACCAGTTCTTCAACACGACTTCTTCTGTATGATCTTCCCTCCATTTTCCCATTAGCCCTAGTATAAGGGCCAATAGTCAGGAGGGTGGTACTGCACCTATCATTCCAGAACATCAATCTTAGTAGGAGTATGCTTCATACAAAATCCTGAATTGAACACTGTCAGAGTAGATTAAATGACATTGCTCACTCCCGACTGGCAAGGAAATGAATGGAATGAATTGGCTTGTATGATCTAGCAAGAAGCACTTCTGAAGCCCACATGAACAAAATTTTCCCATAATGGAGACTCTTAGCTAAATCTGTCATTTGGGGCTGTATTCAAATCAAGAATTGATGGAAAACCCTCCTCTATAATGAAACCCTTTGGCCCTTCTCCAACAAAGGTAGATACTTTACTAGAAGGAAAATCATTGTGGACCACTCTTTTCAAAATTATCTACACTCCCCAACACACATATGTGTGTTGTGATCGATCGATCATATTTAATAATCAATCATGGACTAATAAATGTCGTAAAAAATACCATTGAAGTTATAAATATTTCCATAAAAGTGGTAAATCCAATTTTTGTTTAATGATAAAAAATATTTGTTTAATGATCTATCAAACATATTTTTGATCTATCAATTAAAAAATCCAATTTTTGAAAAAAATTTGAAAAATTGTATTTTTCTCAATTTTTAAAAAAATTTTGATTTTTTCCAATTTTTAAAAAATTGGATTCTTCAAATTGGATTTAAAATTTTTTTAAAATTTTTTTTCAAAATTGAATTTAACATGTTTGATAGATCAAACATATTAGATGTCCCCAGTATTTATGATCCGCAACAATTTGATCGATCTGCTAAGAAATACATTACAGTTGTAATTATTTCTACAAATTTGGTAAATAATTCACTGAAATTATAAATATTTCCATAAAAGATCTATTAAAGTTGTAAATATTTTCATAAAAGTGATAATTGATCCATTAAATTTGTATATTTTTTTGGATTAGTTGTAAATACTCCCATAAAAGTGATAAATATACTACTGAAATTGTAAATATTTTTACAAATTTGATAAATTTACTACTGAAGTTATAAATATTTCATTCATTATGATAACAAAATTATTAGTAATCATGATATACTATCTGACATGTTATTTTAATGTCTTATCTTATCTTGTCTAATAATCGATGAAGTTATAAAATTCATAAATTTAATAAATATATCACTGAAATTATAATTATTTTCATAAAATTTTTTATACGGTACCAAAAATTTCCTTGAATGTACCGTAATCTTCTTCTAAAACACGTTATTATACGGTACTCATTTAATACGCAAACAGACAAAGTCCCCAATTTTCTGCTTTAGCGGATTTGGGGAAACATCTGCTTTTCACCAAAAGTCTCTTCCTTGTGGACAGGTTTTTTTTTTTCNTAAGCCTTGTATTAGAGCATTATAAGTAAGAAGGGTAGGATTGAAACCTAAACTTAGCATTTCATCTCTGACTCCAAAGGCATTCTTTACATCACCTCTCCTACTATACCCACTAATGAGTGTGTTATAACTAATGTGGTCAGGCTTAATTCCAATGCTCTTCATCTCATCAAGAAGCCCACGAGCTTCTTCAATCTTACCCTCCCTACAGCGACCGTGCATTAAAGTATTGTAGGTAACCTCATCAGGACGTACTTTCATTCTATCCATCTCCTTCAAAAGGAAATGACCGCGCTCCACATTCCCATTAGCACAGTGGCCATCAATCAGTGCATTAAGCATTACAACATCCGGCAATATGCCTTTATCTATTATCTTCGTAAATAAGTCATCTGCCTCCTTCATTCTATTTCTCTTGCTCAAAACGTAGACAAGAGATGTGTAAGTTACTCTGGTAGGCTGAATTCCTTTACTTAACATCTCATCGTGGAGATTAAAGGCTTTCTTTGCTTTTCCAGACCTGCAATACCCATTGATCAGTATATTATATGTAGTGGCATCTGGAACTATCCCCTTTTCTTCCATCAGTTTTATCATATCATCAGCTTCGCTTTCCCTACCTTCCATGAACAGCGCATGAATCAACAAATTATACGTGGACACGGTCGGCAATATGCCCTTCCTGACCATCTCATCCTTGTAACCAGAAGCCTTTGCCAAATCCCCTTTATCACAATACCCACCAATCAAAGTGTTATAAGTCACAGCTGTCGGAACCAATCCACATTCCTCCATTTTCCCAAAAAGTATTGATGCCTCCTGAACCCTTCCCTCCTTACACATCCCAGAAATGATTGAACCATATGTATATGAATCTGCATCAATCCTTTTCAATTTCATCGCCTCAAAAACCCTATTAGCCCCTTCAAGGTTCCCCTTCATACAATACCCGTGAATTATTGTATTATAAGTAACAACATTCGGCTTAAATCCCAATCCCTCCATGTGCCCAATAAATTCCTTAGCCTTTGTTAATTTCCCTTCTTTACACAACACATTAATCATTATATTAAATGTGTACACCGTTGAATTAATCCTCAACCTAAACATCTCGGCATACAAAACCCAAGCTGCCTCCGTTCTATTCAATCTGAGAAATAGACTCAAGATATCATTGCAAGTCTCAATCTTGGGTAAAATTCCCGTCTCTTTCATCATACAAAAACACGCAAACGCCTCTTTATCTCTCTTCAATTCACAGAATCCCCTTATTAACAAATCTAACACAATTGAACTTGATATACTCAAACTCTCACGAGCACTCACTAACCCATCAAAAATCTCTCTACTAGTCAGATTTCTAGAATCAATTACATTCTTTATGAGCTGTAAAGCATGTTTTGGTGATGGAAGACGAGCGATTATCGAAATAGCAAGGTAATAGCATTGGTTATCGAGACAATTGGGGCTGATATTGTCAACGAATTTGAGAATGAGGTCAGGGGATGTACGGAGGTTGAAAAGGACGGTGGAGATTATGGTAGGAGTGAGGTTTGGTGAAATGTGTTCGACGAAATGCCACTGAGAAGATTGGATTGACTGTTGAAGGGAATGAGGAGTTATGGATGGCGTCTGTAAGGCTTGAGAATCGGGAGGGTACGTGAGGCTGGGTTGTGAAGGTTTGGAGAGAGAAAGAGAAGAGAAGGGTGCAGCGGACTGACCTTGAGTCGGTGCAAAGAGAGCCAGCAGATTGTGGCGTTTGGTGATTCGAAGATGAAAAGCCTTGTGGGTCTTCATAGCTTGGTTTGAGGCGATGAGCTTCAGTAGAGGAGAGAGAGAGAGAGAGAGAGAGTTTTGAAGAAGGCGAAGAAGGGGCGGAAGGTTTTACTGAGACGATCGAATCGAATCGAATCGAATCGCATCGCAGGGGGTTTGGTTAATTTTCTAAATTTGAAGAATGTTCAGGGTCTGTAGGTAAATTCACTAGAATGTAGAGCCCACCACAAGCCCATAATAACACTGTTCTTGGAGTTATATCAACCCAACCCAGAGATTCTAGGCCCAAATACAGTGATGGCACAGGGGATGTGAATGGAGGTTGTCACGTGAATGTCGCACGTGACACACGCACATACACATCGACACCAAAGTAATGCTAGACTGATTAAAAATGTGAGATAAAAAAATATAGATATAATAACGTGGCATTACCATAAATGTTACTATTAGTCCCATTTTTATACATTTGAAATTTAAAATTTTTTTATTATGATAATATCACGCTTTATAGTTCCATTTATTTATCAATCTAACATTATTCATCGATATAAATAGTTGCAGACTAAATCAAGAACTATACTTTTTCTTAATATATGATAATGATAATGACTAGTGCTATAATGATTTGATTTGAAGACCTAACTCATTGTAATTATTAAATTAATTATAAATTTTAATATTAGATGTAACCTATTATTAGTCCAACCACGACAATTTATTATGTTATCGTCTACCTTTTTTTTTTTGTTTCCCCTGCAATCCCACAATTGTGCAGTTGTTTTTCAACTTTTTAGGTTGGAACCACGATGAACTCACCACCTTCCTTTCTATTGCACGATCTTTCTCGCCCCACTTTCATTTTGCTTTCTCTTTATGCTTCAAATCCTTTTTTGTGTATATCTAAAATGATATGATATATGGAAGTGGACATGGATACAATGGTAGTTTAGTGCTAGTTTACCGCACTCTTGCATATAAATCTTCTTGGAGAAAAAGAAGATTTATATGCAAGAGTAAAAAATCCAGAGCAAAAGTTCCTTTAGGGGTCGACCACCATCTCACGGGGTAAGATCTTATCTGAATGACTACGAACTCAACTTACAAAATATTAAGTAAAAGGACTAGAACCACCAGTAAAAGCTACAACTTTAGGAATAGTGCAATTTCGAGTCTTAGATCAACTGTCAGCATCTTAGATGGACTAGACTAGACTAGACAAAGACCACTATTTCCCCCTTGACAATAGATTTTGATGGTTGATCATAATGGAAAGCCCTTTTTTCCAAAGCAAACCTTACTTTCATAAATAACTGAAATTAATCCAACATAACTTGAGGATGACAACGGGCTTGCCCATCAAGCCAAAAAAAAAGAAGAAGATTTTGCTTTCGATGGAAATCTCACTTTATGAACATTGTCATTATCGCTATACATGTGGATGACATTTAATGATGCACAAATTAATTTTGCGCAAAATTAACAGTCGAGTATATGTAAGGATACAATTAATGAGCAGTAAATAGACAATCAACGATAAAACAGTAAATATGAAATCAACACAAAAATTTATAGTAGTTCGATCCGGGTGACCTACTCCACTCTCTAGAACGACAGTGGTGGCCGAAGATTTTTATTAATGGGTGAAGTCATTGGAGAGTAACTCCGGGAGTATTACAATGCTTTGGAGAGAGAGAGAGAGAACAATGTATGTAGGGAGGTGTAGTATGTGTAGGGATCTTCTCGAGGTCATAAGGAGATGCCCTTTATGTGGAGAGGGTTTACATTATATAGGCTTAGTAAGGTGGTGAGGCGGTAACGTGAGGTAGAGGACTTCTACTATTTTGGCAAGTACAGTTATGGTAGGATTAGATCTCCGAGTGTATCTCGATATTCTCTCCTTGTACTTTTATTCTGTCGGAGGATGACCTTGCGCTGGATTGGACTTGAGCCCGAGTCTAGACTTGAGCCCGAGTCTAAAAGTCAAGAGGACGAAGGAGAGGTAGGAGGACCAACTGGGCGACGCCCCTTGGGTGTCCCTCTTGGGCGGCGCTCTCTTAGGGTGCCCCCTTGGGCGACGCCCTCTTGGGTGGCGCCACCTTGAGGGTGTCTCTTGGGCTTAGGCTCTTCCTTGATGTCTCAAACTCTTTTCGAACTTCGGTGACGTAGACCTCTTGGGGTGGCCTCCTCGGGCGTTGGTGTCTTGGTCTCTCTTGACTTGTTGGGCCCAGGTCGCATTTTATTGACTTGGGTCTTCTTGATTTATTACGCCTAACCCAGTTAATTTCGGACTCATCATTTGCCTCTCATGCCCCAAGCCTCCAAATTTTGCAAGAGGAAGGGATTGTGGGCATGTGCTTCGTCTTCATCGAAGTGAGTTGAAATTTTTTTGCTTCTCACGATATCTTTTAATCTTCAAGAACTCACTGAATTTTTCGATATCGAAAAAACTTTTTTTTTTTGTTTTGGCCTACTTGGGCGCTGCCTCCTCTTCTTTTTTTTTTTTTTTTTTTAAATACGATGAAGGCTGCTGTGGGCGCCAAACAGGCTGGCGCTTCCTCCTTGGGCGACTCNTTTTCTTTTTTTTTAAAATACGATGAAGGCTGCTGTGGGCGCCAAACAGGCTGGCGCTTCCTCCTTGGGCGACTCTTGCTGGTCAAGTGAGAGGATCTGTTGGGCGCCAAGCACTGGGCAGCACTAGAGCTGTGTGCTAGCTTGGGCGGCTCCGGGGGGAGACGAGGATGGTGCTTCAAGTGATGCCAGAAGGTTGGTCAGGCGACGCCAGGAGACCTTGAGCACTACTGTGTTTGGGGGACGCCTTGAGTCTTGCTATGGGCGGCCTCTCTGGTGCTTGGTCACTAATTGACATTGTCTCTAATTATAGGCACCCTGTTGATAGAGCGATAGGGGAGACTCTTGTGCTGTTAGGGTGGTGTCTTCTCCTCCTTCCAAGAGGACAAGGTTTGATGCCTCCAGTGCTTTTCGACCAAGGGTCGATGACCAGGTTGTTTCCTGGGAGCAGGATTCGGTGGTGCCCCCACTCCTTCCTAGATTAAGGCTTCTGTGTGTATCAGAATTAGTCATTGTACCGCTGTAGGAGTTGAGGCTCTAGTGTAATTTTTACGGGGATTGTGGTTTCACCCTGCTTCTAGTAGTGGCTCAGTTGCAAACGACCCGAACTTCAACAGTGTGCCTGACAAAAATAATGTTATCTTAACATTAAAATATCTAACATGATTACCTGAAGAGGGGGGTAGGTTATTTGTATGAGAGCAACGTCAGAGCTGTGGATGTCCTGTGAGAGGGTTGCATGAGCTGAGGCCAAGCTACGTATAGTCTTGAAAGATGGCTATCGTGGCAGAGACTTGCACGAGAGTAGAGTCGTAGAGGCCGAGCTACGTATAGTCTCGGGAGATGGACTTGCGCGAGAGCAGAGTCATAGAGGCCGAGCTATGTCTAGTCTCGGGAGATGGACTTGCACGAGAGTAGAGTCATAGTGGCTGAGCTACGTATAGTCTCGAGGGATGAATTTGCGCAAGAGTAGAGTCATAGAGGTCGAACTACGTATAGTCTTGGGGATGACTATCGTGGCGGAGGCTNACGAGAGTAGAGTCATAGTGGCTGAGCTACGTATAGTCTCGAGGGATGAACTTGCGCAAGAACAGAGTCATAGAGGTCGAACTACGTATAGTCTTGGGGATGACTATCGTGGCGGAGGCTTATAAGGTGACTATTTGTGCTCTTGAGAGCAGAGTCATTGGCTGAGCTATGTGTAACTCGGGAGATGACTGTTGTAACAGAGGCTTATAAGGTGGTGATTAGTTGCGCGAGAGCAGAGTCATAGGCCAAGCTTCTTTGCGACTAACGAGAGAGTGCAAAACTGGAGATATAGGCTGCTGAAGAGCAGTTGGTGCTTAAGTGGCAGGCAAGAGAGGATGCCACGGAGCTTGCACGGCAGGCACAAGAGGATGCCATGAAGCTGTTAGGGCTCGAGTGGCAGGCGCGAGAAGATGCCACTAGGAAGTTGAGGCTAACGCATTAGAGGGCTGCCTAATTTTGAGGCTGACCTTCAAGTAGCACTTGAGAGAGTTACTTGGGCAGAGGCTCACTCTATAGAGATGGAGGAGATGAGTGGGGCGCTGAGGAGCTGGGCGCCTAATGATAAGCGCCTCCTGCCGGGCATGGACGCCGAAGGGCTATGGGCGCCTGGTGACAAGCGCCTTCTGCTGGGCAGGAACGTCACGGGGCCCTGGGCGCCGATGGGCATGGACACTGAGGGGTGATGGGCATCGTTGGGCATGGATACCGAGGGGCGCTGGTGTCAAGAGCGGAGAGGTCTTTCTTGGATGACGTACAGAAGGTGGGCGACAGCCAGCCTGGGCGCTGTCGACTTGGGTGGTGCCAACCTAGGTGTTGGCCGCCTACTACTGGGCGCTTGATGAGTGNGCGGAGAGGTCTTTCTTGGATGACGTACAGAAGGTGGGCGACAGCCAGCCTGGGCGCTGTCGACTTGGGTGGTGCCAACCTAGGTGTTGGCCGCCTACTACTGGGCGCTTGATGAGTGGGCCACTGTTGATTTATCTGGCTTCGTCCCCTATGAAACACCAGTATTAATTGGTGATGGAGAGAGTCTTGGTTATAGTGGTTGTGACTCACGGAGTAGTGAATGATCGTTGGGAGTGTGACGACTATTGTCCTTTTGTCTACACCTTGTTATTAGTCATGTTCTGACTTTTATAAGTTGTTTGTAAATTTTAGGAAAACAAGACAATTTTGGACACAATAATCTTCACAGAGTTTTATTTCATAACATAATAATAAATAACAAAATAAATTAACTGAAACAATAAAGGATATATAAACTTTCAGGTGCTCGGTTTCCCATAGGTGGGCCAAGACTTTCCTGGTGGAGTTGGAGTCGTCTCCTCCTCTTAGCCCTCAGGAGATTGTCTGAATTTCTCCGAGGGGTTGCTGGCATTCTCTATCGCCCTAGTCCCGGCCAGGTGGCGGGGCTTGCCCTCTGCTAGCAACGTACTACCTTAACTAGCCAGGTTGTATGAGCTCCTCGATATGTCTTTTAAGATCAAAGCAGTCATCCGTGTCGTGGCCATAGTCGCGGTGGAAACGACAGTACTTGTTCAGGCTCCTTCGGTTCAGGGCGGTCTTCATCTTCTCTGGCCAGCGTATTGTAGGATCATCTTGTATTTGGAACAAGATATGCTCCATGAAAGCATTGAGTGGCGTGAAGGCTTGTCCCTCTCTCAGAGGTGGGGGACCAAGGCGGTCATTGACAAAGACTATTTCTGTTCTATTCTTTTTGTTCTCTATTTCTTCCATGTCTTCGCGGGTATCCTTTCTCTTCTCACCCCGGTAGGAGGACTCACCTCATCTGGCCTTGGTGACATTCTCAACGTTTATGTACTTCTATGCCCTTGACAGCAGCTCGGGCATGCTGGAGGGCGACTTCTTAAGGACGGAGAACAAGAAATTGGAGGTGCGAAGGCCGACAATAAAGGTAGGCAGAACCACCTTATCATCTGGCTCCTCCACTTAGAGGATCTTCTTATTGAAGTGGGCAAGGTAGTCTCTGAGGCTTTCATCCCTATCTTGTTTGATAGTGAGTAGATGGGTCACTGGTTTCTAATGTCGACATCCCCTAATGAAGTGGGAGACGAAGGACCTGCTGAGCTTAGCGAAGGAGCGGATGGAGGAGGGCCTAAGCTTGGAGAATCACTTGCGAGCAGACCCCTTCAAGGTGGTAGGGAAGACTCTACACATTATCTCCTAAGGCACATTGTGGAGTTGCATGAGGGATTTGTAGATATCTAGGTGGTCTAGGGGGTCCTTGGTGCCATTAAAAATCTCGATAGTGGGCATCTTGAACTTCGAGGGAAGGGGGTAGTTAACGATATCAACAATGACAGGGATATCAATGCGCCTTACCAAGTAGTCTACAGTTTTAGGCGCTTGTGCCTTGATGGCGTTGAGGGCATCGTTGAGTTGATTTTGTACCTCTCTGATCTTCTCGTCCCACTGGTTAGGGACATCCTCCGTTGGGTGATGATACTGGCTTTCATGGTCTCCATATTGGCTTCCTCCGTCTTCGTTCTCTTGGACAGATACGTGCGAAAGGGGTACGCGAAAGCTCCATACGCTCTGAGGAGGGACTGCTGAGCGAGAGGCGCCTTGGTATGGCCTTGGGGCATTCTGGCAAGGGCTCTCATGATGAGGGGTAGCTTGACGCCCCAAAGGGAGGGGTTGTTGCTCGTCTCCTATTGGAGGGAATGGGTTTCCTCCTACAGGGTGAGGGGTGACACACCCTTGGGCAAGCATCAACTGGATGATCTACTTGTTTTGGTTCACCAGCAACTGCATGGTTTAGAGGAGCTATTGTTGTTGCCCGGCAAGAGTAGTAGTAGTAGATGGTTCAGATGGTGTGAGGGGAAGCGGTGCTTCCTCCTGATGAGCCGGGTTGTTGTCTCCCAGTTGTTGACTCATCGATCTGGTAGTGATTGTCATGGATTGAAAGAGTAGAAAAACTAGTCGTTCCTACAGACGGTGCCAAACTGATGATGCACAAATCGATTTTGTGTAAAATCAACAGTCGAGTATATGTAAGTATGTAATTAATGAGCAGTAAATAGACAATCAATGGTAAAACAGTAAATATGGAATCAACACAAAGATTTATAGTGGTTCGGTCCGGGTGAGCTACTCCACTCTCGGGAACGATAGCGGTGGCTGGAGATCTTTATTAATGGGTGAAATCATCAGAGAGTAACTCCGAGAGTATTACAATGCTTTGGAGGGAGAGAGAGAACAATTTGTGTAGGGAGGTGTAGTATGTGTAAGTATCTTCTCGAGGTCTCAAGGTCATAAGGAGATGCCCTCTATGTGGAGATGACTTACATTATATAGACTTAGTAAGGCGATAAGGCAGTGACGTGAGGGAGAGGACTTCTACCATTTTGGCAAGTACAATTATGATAGGATTAGATCTCCGAGCGTATCCCGATATTCTCTCCTTGTGCTCCTATTCCGTTGGAGGATGACTCTGCGCTGGATTGGACTTGAGCCCGAGTCTGGACTTGAGTTGGAGTTAAAAAGTCAAGAGGGCGAAGGAGAGGCAAGAGGACCAACTGGGCGACGCCCCTTGGGTGTCCCTCTTGGGCGGTGCTCTATTGGGGTGTCCCCTTGGGCAACGCCCTCTTAGGTGACCCCTTGGGTGGCGCCCCCTTGAGGGTGTCTCTTGGGNAGTGCTTTATTGGGGTGTCCCCTTGGGCAACGCCCTCTTAGGTGACCCCTTGGGTGGCGCCCCCTTGAGGGTGTCTCTTGGGCGTAGGCTCCTCCTTGATGTCTCAGACTCTTCCTTGATGACTTAGACTCCTTTCAAACTTCGGTGACGTAGGCTTCTTGGGGTGACCTTCTCGGGCATTGGTGTCTTGGTCTCTCTTAACTTATTGGGCCCAGGTCGAATTTTATTGACTTGGGTCTTCTTGTTCTATTAGGTCTAACCTAGTTAATTTCGGGCTCAGCAGCAGTAACTGATATAGAGTGTGTGCTTCAACTTTAATATTATAAATTCAAGTGCAGGTTNCCTAACCCAGTTAATTTCGGGCTCATCAGCAGTAACTGATATAGAGTGTGTGCTTCAACTTTAATATTATAAATTCAAGTGCAGGTTGAGCAAAATAATATAATTCTCTGAAGATCGAGGTCGAACCCTTAAAGAATTGTAACAAGAAAACAATCACACAAATACTAAAACAAACTTAAAAATCAATAATTTGTTTAGGGAATTGTTGAGTAAAGAAAGTTGATTTAAATAATTAAAACAGTAATAAAAATACTAGAGCATCAGGTACTCCCTCTCAATTTCATATAATAATGATTAAGGACTCAAAACTTAACTTGAAACAAGAATCAGATGTCGGTTGATTCGAATAACAAATCAAGTAAGAAAACCAAAAGTTATAATCAAAAGATTATTCAGGAACCTGAATAATCATCCAATTATATTATTTTATGAAATAATNGTTATAATCAAAAGATTATTCAGGAACCTGAATAATCATCAAATTATATTATTTTATGAAATAATAATAATTACCTCAAGCGTGAAATATCCAGTTATTTACTCGCAGAAAAATTCAAACAATCGATGTACATGACACAACGACTCAAACATTTTTACAAAATAAAAATTTTGCTAAAAAATCAGAAGTTAAATTAACAAAACATCATAAATCATTAAGCACAGAGTTAATAACAGTATCGTACTTCATTGAGAGGTTCTCCCCTAACCCTAGCTTAGCCTTCTAGCCAGACATGATGAACTAAAATAAAAAATAAAAAAATAAAAAAAAAGAATAATCATAATCTCTAAATGAGAAACCCTATTTATACTAAAAATAAATTCTAAGTACATGTTGAAAGAAATTCTTTTCCAAAAAAGAAGTCTTATAAAGTTAAATCCCGTGCATAAAATCTTTGAGACGTGGGTATAAAATATATCCAGACTTCAAGCTTGAATTTCATATATTTAGAGGTTGAACCAAGAAAATTTCGTGAAACACACTTTTGTAGCCCTTGAAGTCTTCTTTTCAACCCCCAAAAATAAAATAAATCGGATATCGGAGTCAAAAGTTATGACCAAAATACTGAAGATATGTCAAATCCTTATCTTGTAGGATACTTTCCTAATCCAACTCTAAATGAGTTTTCTTTCAACTTGGACTCTTATAAGGATTAAATTATTATCATATCTTCAAGTTTTCCTATTCAATCTTAACTTTTCAATCCTTATCAATTGTGATTCTTCCTGTAGTGATTGCTTCACTTATATTATACATTATTACTTTAAATCAATCAGTTTTCCTGTAAAATAAACCAAACAACTAGAAAAAGTATCAAACTAGAAAATCAATGAATTTAACACATTTAATCACAAATAATATGTAATTAATCAATCATTAAATATAATTAAATAACAATTTTGATGGTTAATCACACCCTCCAACCTGAATATTACTAGTCCCTAGTAATACATGGATCATAAAATCTAAAAACTAAAAACAACATAACCTAATAAAATAAAACACAAATCCACTTTCGTAGGACTCACGATTGCATTTAGCATATGCAATAAGCCTTTAAACCCCTAGGTTCCCCCTAGTGGACAAGTATAGTCTCGTGAGGGTTTTCAAAGATGATACCAACAAACATCACCCTGTGATTAAATATCTGAATAATAATTTTATAACACAAATTGCTACCACAATATAAAAATTTTAAGATACAAGCCTTTATAATAAGCACATGCAAAGTAAAATATAGAATTCTACGNACAAAGTAAAATATAGAATTATACGCTATATAAATGTATGCACTTATCATGTTCACACATAAACTCGTGTGTAGTGTGAATTAACTATACCAAGTTAACAATTTGTCTGGTAATCACCTCTACAACTATCAACTATTCATCTCAATGACAAATCTCACTAGATAATTCACTTATAAAAGATTCTCTCAGATTATAGTGATTATTCCCTCAAATATCATATGCGAGAAGAAGATATTTAGATCAAAAAAAAATAATGCTCACATGTTCCATTAAAAAAAACGTAATCCAAAAGAAAAGGATTTGACATAGTCTCATGAAAGGAAATCAACACACAATAAACAAATAATCACAATTCTCTTTCTTATTCACACAAGTCATGCATCCACTAATACACTCTTGAGATCAAATAGGTCTTTATTTAAGGTTGTAATAGGGCCTTGGGATTAGGATTTTGAAACAAAGGATATTCAGAAATTCAAAAGACTATCCCGAGAGAACATGTACATTATACAACCAATATTCTTTCCATAACTTTTCACTCTCCACCATTTAGAAGCACAATTTATAATACTTGCTCATATTTTTTTTCTTTTCAAACACATGCTTTCTATTTTTTTCTCTTTTTTTTCAATCTACTTTTTTACATCTAAACATATTGTCTTTCTTTTTTCTTTTTTTTTTCTCTTTTTTTTAACAAAACAACTGAATGTATATACTTTTTTTTTTAACAAGACATCTAATGCAAATATTCAAAAGTATGCAGAATTGTTTTTTTTTTTTTTTATCTTTTCTCAACCAACATCTCCCAACTTACATAAATAATAAAAAGCTCAATCTGAGGATAACCAAAAGCAAAAGATATAATTTATTTTCATTGGCTTGGTTATTATATGTTGATATAAGAAATAAAATTTTGCTTCAAAAGCTCAATCATGGCTTTTAGGGATAATAATATTCAAAGAATAAGGCTTAGGTTTAAATAATATCAAAGATGGTCTAAAATTATATCTCAAAAAATTTTGATAACATACTTCCCATGCAAATAATTTAAAGTCAAGCAATCATTCATAATATTGGTGTTGATCAAAACAAAAATAATGAGACTATTGAAGGAGATTACCTGAATAAAAATATTCTTTTATTGAGTAAATGTAAATAACCCTTCAAAAAAATATTGAACCAAAACTCACAGTTTTTATGTATCTCCACTATATGTTTCAAGTTCTCAAGATAAAATACTTAACAAATTTTCAACTTAGTAAAGTCTAAAGTGTACAAATTGTGAGTTTTTATAAGAACATGATATGAGATACAAAAATATAGAATGAAGTTCTACATAATGTGTAAACAGTTGCAAATTTAAAGCTAAACAAATTATTTCTTTATTGTGATGTCAAATTATGCATAAAAATGTTATTTAGATATTTAATAACCAACAATTTTTTATATTTTTAGAAAAGTAAATAAACTAGAAAAAAAAACATAAACTAAGAATTTTCACAACATAAAACATACTCATATCCCTCAACCTAAATCCAACATTGTCCTCAATGTAAAAATAAATGTTTTAGTGCTTAATAAAAATAAAGAATAAAGATCAAAGGGATAGGAATATCTGGTGCTGCAATAACTCTAAAACCTAAAAATAAAAACTTAATAAACAAAGAAAACAATAAATTGAAACAAATAGAAAGGAAACTAAAATTAAACAAAAAAATAAAATAAATCTAACTACTATGTACAAATAAAAATAAAAGGTCATACTCAATCCGGTTTAAAGTCAAATTTGAATATACGCAATTTAATTTTTAATGGCTTAAAAATATGGTGTCGAAGTAACTTATTTAATCGAACTATTCACTCAAATACCCAATATATCTTTTGAATATGCAAGAAAAAAGAGATATATACATTTTTATGCAAATCTAACAATGAGATAGAAAATAAATTTTTATCAATTATGACACTCAACTCAANTAGAAAGGAAACTAAAATTAAACAAAAAAATAAAATAAATCTAACTACTATGTACAAATAAAAATAAAAGGTTATACTCAATCCGGTTTAAAGTCAAATTTGAATATACGCTATTTAATTTTTAATGGCTTAAAAATATGGTGTCGAAGTAACTCATTTAATCGAACTATTCACTCATATACCCAATATATCTTTTGAATATGCAAGAAAAAAGAGATATATACATTTTTATGCANAATTTGAATATACGCAATTTAATTTTTAATGGCTTAAAAATATGGTGTCGAAGTAACTTATTTAATCGAACTATTCACTCAAATACCCAATATATCTTTTGAATATGCAAGAAAAAAGAGATATATACATTTTTATGCAAATCTAACAATGAGATAGAAAATAAATTTTTATCAATTATGACACTCAACTCAACTTTTATATTCTCACCAAGATTAGATATGTGAATCTCATTACTACTTGTTGATAATGAAAGGTCTTTGAGCTTATTAACTTCTTGTGAAATAATAATGTCACTTAATTCTTCACTATTAATAGTATTAATAGATTCATCCCCAATTTGTAGTTCAGGAAAAGAATCAGACTCACTATATTAACTATTGTCAACCTCTTGTTTTTGTTTTAATGTATTGAGCACATCTTCTATCTCTTCAATATCTTGGTTTACTTGGGCATTGAAAGCTAGTTGACTTTACATNCAATGTCACTTAATTCTTCACTATCAATAGTATTAATAGATTCATCCCCAATTTGTAGTTCAGGAAAAGAATCAGACTCACTATATTAACTATTGTCAACCTCCTGTTTTTGTTTTAATGTATTGAGCACATCTTCTATCTCTTCAATATCTTGGTTTACTTGGGCATTGAAAGCTAGTTGACTTTACATAAATTCATAAAGAATTTCTTTGAAAGGTAGTTGACTTTGCATAAATTCATAAAGAATGTCTTTCAAATTCTTTTCTTGTGGGTTATGGTAGGGTAGATATTGGGGAGGGTCTGTGGTGATGTGGCATATATAGGTAACTGATAATGTTCATTCCCCCAACTAAAATTGGGATACAAATTTTCAAAACAATGGTCGGGTTAAGGTTGAGAAGAATTAGGTAATACAATTATNCAAAGAATGTCTTTAAAAGGTAGTTGACTTTGCATAAATTCATAAATAATGTCTTTCAAATTCTTTTCTTGTGGGTCATGGTAGGGTGGATATTGGGGAGAGTCTGTGGTGATGTGGCATATATAGGTAACTGATAATGTTCATTCCCCCAACTAAAATTGGGATACAAATTTTCAAAACAATGGTCGGGTTAAGGTTGAGAAGAATTAGGTAATACAATTATCTCATTCCTCAAATATTATNAATTGGGATACAAATTTTCAAAACAATGGTCGGGTTAAGGTTGAGAAGAATTAGGTAATACAATTATCTCATTCCTCAAATATTATCGAGCATTTGGAATTAAAAGGCAAACCTCAATGGGATGCCCATACACATCACAAAGCATACACATATAAAAATATAAAATAAAAATTATGAAATATCTAACTTAAAAAAAAATAAAACAAATAAATAACAAATAATAATAAAAAAGGGACGAGATTACCGGATCTGTGACGAATCTCAAATCTGGCAAACCTCAATAGATGTTATGGCTCCTTGTCAAACAATTTCTTGGCAACGACGTCAAAAACTTACTTCAACTTTAATATTGTAAACTCAAGCACAGGTTGAACAAAGTAATATAATTCTCTGAACATCGAGGTCGAACCCTCAAGGAATTGTAATANATTTCTTGGCAACGACGTCAAAAACTTACTTCAACTTTAATATTGTAAACTCAAGCGCAGGTTGAACAAAGTAATATAATTCTCTGAACATCGAGGTCGAACCCTCAAGGAATTGTAATAAGAAAACAATCACACAAATACTAAAACAAACTTAAAAATCAATAATTTGTTTAGGGAATTGTTGAGTAAAGAAAGTTGATTTAAATAATTAAAACAGTAATAAAAATACTAGAGCATCAGGTACTCCCTCTCAATTCTATATAATAATGATTAAAAACTCAAAATTTAACTTGAAACAAGAATCAGATGTCAATTGATTCGAATAACAAATCAAATAAGAAAACCAAAAGTTATAATCAAAAGATTATTCAGGAACCTGAATAATCATCCAATTATATTATTTTATGAAATAATGATAATTACCTTAAGCGTGGAATATCCAGTTATTTACTCGAAGAAAAATTCAAGCAATCGATGTACATGGAACAACGACTCAAAGATTTTTACAGAATAAAAACTTTACTAAGAAATCAGAAGTTAAATTAACAAAACATCATAAATCATTAAGCACAGAGTCAATAATAGTACCGTACTTCATTGAGAGGTTCTTCCCTAACCCTAACTTAGTCTTCTAGCCAGTCATGACGAACTAAAATAAAAAATAAAAAAATGGAAAGAAAGAATAATCATAATCTCTAAATGAAAACCCCTATTTATATTAAAAATAAATCCTAAGTACAGGTTGAAATGAATTCTTTTCCAAAAAAAAAGTCTTGTAAGGTTAAATTCCGTATATAAAATCTTTGGGACGCGGGTACAAAATCTGTTCAGACTTTGAGCTTGAATTTCGCATATTTAGAGGTTAAATCATGAAAATTTCGTGAAATATACTTTTGTAACCCTTAAAGTCTTCTTTCCAACCCCCAAAAATAAAATAAATCGGATATCGGAGTCAAAAGTTATGACCAAAATATTGAAGACGTGTCAAATCCTTATCTTTTAGGATACTTTCCCAATCCAACTCTAAATGAATTTTATTTCAACTTGAACTCATATAAAGATTAAATTACTGTCATATCTTCAAATCTTCTTATTCAATCTTGACTCTTCAATTCTTATCAATTGTGATTATTGCTTCACTTATATTATCCATTATTACTTTAAATCAACCAATTTACCTGCAAAATAAATCAAACAACTAGAAAAAATATCAAACTAAAAAATTAAGGAATTTAATACATTTAATCACAAATAATATATAATTAACCAATCATTAAATATAATTAAATAGTAATTGTGATGGTTAATCGGTGTGCATGGTATGACTTAAAAAAAAAGTGTTTTTAAAACTTTTAACTTATGATAAATATTTTTTTTTTAAAAAAGTAGTGTTTGGCTTAACTTGTTAGAAACACTTTTTGATAAGTAAAAATAATTTGAGCACCTAAATAAGTTAATAAAGAAAAGTAAAAATAATTAACTTTTACTTTTAAAAATCACTTCTCATTTTCGCTTCTCATTTTCTCCTCACTCCCCGATACCTCTGTCTGCAGGTCCCTGATGCTTCTCTGCCAAAACCCTTCATGTAGCCACTTTGACGCTGATGCCGACAATTTATTCTGAAATGGCCATTTCAGCTACAATGTGCTTCCCTTTGTACATCACATTGTCATTGTTGTCGAAAGCAGCTGTTGTTTATTCAGTTGATTGCACGTACTCGAGAAAGAAATTTGATTCATCAAAGTTCTATTTGATTATTGGCAAGATTTGGAGGCGCATAATTGTGACGTATTTGTGGTTGTGTATGCTGATTGCTGGTTGCCTCACATTGTTTCTTGTTCTTCTTGTTGCCGTGAGCAGCTTGTTTTCTATGATTGTGTACCCTGCAATGATAGTGGGGGTTAGTCTTCTCTATCATTTTAGCAAATGCTATTATTATTTGCAGCATTGCTATTGTGATCTCTGTATTGGAGGATGTTNGGTTAGTCTTCTCTATCATTTTAGCAAATGCTATTATTATTTGCAGCATTGCTATAGTGATCTCTGTATTGGAGGATGTTTCGGGGACTCGGGCGTTGTTGAGGTCTAGTCTGCTTATTAATGGTCAGACTCAAGTGGGTCTTTTGATATTTCTTGGGTCAACAATTGGGATGGCATTATGTGGAGGGTTTATTTGAGCATAGAGTGAAGACATTACGTTTTGGTGATGGGTCTTCGAGGTTATGGGAAGGGCCCCTTTTGGTGGTAATGTATTCATTTGTGGTGCTTATTGATTCCATGATGAGCGCAGTTTTCTACTTCAGTTGTAAGAATTATAGTATGGAAGCCTCAAAGGGAGAATCTCAAGCAGAATTAGCAGCTATGACAATGTCCCCTGGAACGCCGGACATTCAATGACCTTATGTTGGTTGTTTTATGATTTGAAAAGAAATATTAGTTAAGAACACATAGGTGGGAGCTGCTGAGGAAGGCTGGATTTATAGTTACTCTTGTGCTCTTCGGTTTTCAACAAGCAAAGGTGGTTTTTAACCCTAACAGAGAATGGATAGACGGCAGCAGGACCTTTGTTTGATATATGATCATAAATTACTTCTTCAGTGACGTGCAAACTTGAGAGCTGACAGAAAGAATAAAGAAAGCTTGGTAATTGCAACTGTGATGAATTGTTTTATCCCAAACACTGCCCTAGTTAATAATGCTTGACTATTTCTCAAAAATAATGATCTCCCTATGTTATGTTTGTGCTGCAGAGAATAACAATACCATGTCAGCAAAAGGCAGTTCTTTCCCAAGGTACTGATGAATTAAACCAGAAGACAGAAGTTTAATTGAGATTAAATTTTAAAAATCAGCGCAAAACCCCGCCAAATNAGATCTCCCTATGTTATGTTTGTGCTGCAGAGAATAACAATACCATGTCAGCAAAAGGCAGTTCTTTCCCAAGGTACTGATGGATTAAACCAGAAGACAGAAGTTTAATTGAGATTAAATTTTAAAAATCAGCGCAAAACCCCGCCAAATTTCTCACTGCAAAAGAATTTCTCTAAGCAGAAAACCTGGGAAGTAAATAGAAGATTCTAAGACGACAAGGAGTCATTCGATCAACTGCAGACAGTTGATAACATCAGCTTCTTGTTCTCAATATTCCCGAGAACCAAAAGTCCTAGTAGCACTTAGTAAGGGTACCAACTACATAATGATATATTTTTTTTATCATAACTACATAATGATATTGAACAAGAAGAACAAGAATCCTGCTGTAACCAAGAGAGAGCCATATGAGTTTGCTAAAGAGAAAGTATTGAACTTGCATGTAAAACAATGAAAACATGACACTTAACCATATGAAAGAGANACTACATAATGATATTTTTTTTTATCATAATTACATAAGGATATTGAACAAGAAGAACAAGAATCCTGCTGTAACCAAGAGAGAGCCATATGAGTTTGCTAAAGAGAAAGTATTGAACTTGCATGTAAAACAATGAAAACATGACACTTAACCATATGAAAGAGAAAAAAGCAACAATAAAAGAAGGAGGCAGGGACGGGGCGGGATGATATAAGAGGGAAAAAAAAAGAAGCAGAGAAGCAATACAAGCACAGAAAAACAGCTGGACAAGTACTCCNGGGGGCAGGAACGGGGCGGGATGATATAAGAGGGAAAAAAAAGAAGCAGAGAAGCAATACAAGCACAGAAAAACAGCTGGACAAGTACTCCTGCGTGTATTAGAATGAAGAACCAAAAAACAATAAAAGTAGCATGATCCCTCTCAGCCTCAAGAGACCAGAGGAACCTAATCCACATTAATGAATAATACTAAAGCCTAAAGCTGAGTCAAAGATCATGCCTATTATGAAGATCCATATGACTCTTCTGTCTTTGTTTTTCACAAAATCCATTTAAGTAATTGAGGATAAGTAATGATGTAACTGAACTAAGAAGACTATCACCTTTCCTATGATGGTACTCTATAGCTCAGGTTGAATGGAGATAAAAATCCCTATCTCCTATAAGTTGCTTTCCAGAAGACAGATAATTGGCAATGAATCTGCATTCTGCACTAAGCATTAAAAAATGCTAGTTTGAAGCTGATTCGGAATTTTCTTTGTAGCAATTTCATAATTGGTCATGGCAGAAAGGTTAACAACAGGAGATTTTATAAGTACTGCAACAGAAACGTTGGTGGTTTAATCCTGCAACAACAAAAAATCAACACAATATCTTCTTTGTATGTACTCACCTTTTCTGGAGCCTAACTTCAGGTACTGGTTGCCATCAAACCACCAACAAATCAGAACCTGGGTGGCAAACATAAAATTGAATTCTCGGAAACATTCACGAAAAAACGAAGAGGCAAGCACCCCTCACTAATTCTGCCTTTACAATATCTTCTTATTCTCTTATTGATATTTCTACCTAAAGACTAAATTATATTAATTAGGACCAATTTTGCAAATTTGTTATCTTTGAATACATGTACCTTATATCATTCATCCATTAACTTAATCAATATTTCACATTTAGATTATACTCTTCACAGAAACAGAATGACTGAAAAATGTTTGCCCTTCTAGATCAAAAAGCCTAGATTGCTCGAAATAGATCAAAACCACCTCAGACGAAAAATCAACTCAACGAAAACGCAAAACAAAGAAAATCTAATAACGTAATCGACTGTTTGAATCACATCAACTAATTGGACAAACCAATAGTGTCAATATAATAAGGTAAATTTCACGCAAAAAAATTCTCTCACCATAACAAAACTTGATCAATTACAAACCCTATAAACCAAAATAAAATAAACAACAACAAAATTCTCTAGCTATTATTACTATAGATCAAGATTGTGACCTGAATTTCTCAAGCGACAGCGACGGGCTGCTGCGTCGACGGCTCGACGTTCTTCNAAAAATAAAAAACCACAAAATTCTCTAGCTATTATTACTATAGATCAAGATTGTGACCTGAATTTCTCAAGNTAAAATAAACAACAACAAAATTCTCTAGCTATTATTACTATAGATCAAGATTGTGACCTGAATTTCTCAAGCGACAGCGACGGGCTGCTGCGTCGACGGCTCGACGTTCTTCTTCGACTTCTGATCGGACTCGCCGAGAAAGTCTTCGACATTGTAGACTACGGTGATGTAGAGAGAGCAACTAGGGCACCGAGCGATCTCTTCGCCGAGTTTAAGATCTTCTTTGGTGATCTGAAACAGGTCTCCGCATGGGCAAGGGTACGTGAAGGCCTGAAGCTCCTCGTTCCACTCCATGTCTTCGATCTCTACGTCGTCGTAGGACATCGTTTCTCCCTCTAATGCTCAGACGGTGGTGGTGGTGGCGGCGGCGAGGATGATTTGGGAAGCTCAGAATAAGAAGACAAAGCTAGCGTAGTCTCGCCGCCAGCATCATAGGCCCTCAATTGCAAGATCAACCGACTTGGAAATTTCAAGGTCGGTTAACGAGGTCGTTTTATGTACCGTTATATAAAAAAATTAAGAGAGAATTACACTAAAATTCCATGAGATTTGTCACTTAATTACTTAAATCACTAAATATTTAAAACATTATACACAAACCTCCTAAAGTTTATACATGCATTACATTAGACCCCTACCATCAAATGTCTGTTATCGAATTACATCCAGATCTCATGAAGTTTATAGGCGTATAATATTTAAATGCTTTAAGCTTAAAATGTTATACTTAGACAAAAAATATTCCAATTAAAAATATAATATTAAATATTTTAAATTTTAAAACTAAAATTTATGTTCTATTGTATTATTTATTGAAATAAAATCAATAAATAAAAGACCAATTTTTTCTTAAAAAATTCTAATTAATATACAATTATACTATCTATTGAAATAAAATTAAAAAAATCAAATAAGGAGCCAAACTATAATAGGCACAATATATTTTAGGTTTAATTGGGATAATTTGACAGTTTAATTTGGTCGTTTAAATGACTAAATTAAGTTTCAATACATAGTATAATTGTATACTAATTATGAATTTTTAAGAAAAAAATTATATTTTTATTTTTAAATTTATTTCAATAAATATCATAATAGAACATCAATTTTTGTTATAAAATTTAAAATATTTAATATTTTATTTTTATTAGAGTATTTTTTGTCTAAATATAACATTTTAAACTTGATGATTCTAAGTATTATACGCTTATAAACTTGAGAGGGTCTAAATATAATTTACTAACGAATATACGATATTGACGATAGGGGTCCAAATATTACGCGTATAAAAAATTAAGAGATCAATTAAGAGTAATAATTTATGGCACGACAAGTAAATACAATACAAAATTGACACGAACTCATAAACGATACAACATGTTAACACAAATAATAAATAAGTCAAATTAATGATAAATACAAATAATAAATGATTAACACATTTAATTAAACCAACAAGGAAGACAAACAAATGTTATATTCAAAATAGACAACTGTGAGTAAAAAAAAGACTGAAAAATAAGGTCCAACATTTGCCGCAAACCTATATCAAATAAAGGGAGATTAATTTTTCACTTAAATAAAGATAGATTTAAATATTTAATCAAATATTCAATAATTAGATTTCACTTTTTTAAAAGATGCAATGATTCTATTTTATTTTTCTTTAAATTTGAGTTTATTCTATTTTAAATTTGAATTTATTTTTTTAAATTTGAATATATCAATTAAAGTATCTTGTACCAAATAAAACTATTTACTCATTTTTTTATTCAAATAACATTAGAAATGCCCCTACAACTCTTCCTTTAGCAGCCAAACAGATGTGCCCTTCACTTCTGAGTGCATTAGTTCCAAGCTATGAACACAAGTAGGTAGGTAGGTAGGTGGCTAGGTAAGGTAAAAGGGCATGAGCTCTGCCGCTGTTGATGCTGGTTGTAAGGAGTTTTGGTCTTTGAGTCAAGCCGGGGCGTTATTTCACTCTCATAACGAGAATGAGTGCACCACCGAAAGATCAGACAAATTGCTCCCCCACCTTGAAACAACGACATCTGTCTTTTGAGCGAAATCATTTCCTAAGATGACTCCCCTTATTCTACTGTAATTCAAACCGTAGCTCCACGGGTCTGCTCTAGTGTACCAATACTTATTTTAATTATTTCACGATTAACACGTTTTACTTATTTTTATTATTATATCTATCAAATTAATTTTTAAATTTATAAAAAAAGTACGAGTGAGTTTAATTTAAGAGATAATAAAATCTTAGACTTTAATTTTAGTACTAATTTTTTGATTCACAAGTCATATAGATTAACACGAATAAAAACATAAAAGATTGACATGAATATGATTATTACCTCTAAATTCAATACATCATTTGCATTAGCATTAATATCCAATTGGTGACACTGTATGAGAGAGAGACAGAGAGAGATGGTACGGATTAGGGTAGAGTAGACTAGGCATGGGTTTGGAGAGGGGTTCAAGTTTTTTTTAGTTTATTGAGTTTGGCCAACCAAATTTTAGCACCCAAATTTTAATGCGTCGTTCGGTAAAAATGATAGAAAGTATGAGTAGTGAAAAGTAAGAAAAATATATTTCCTACTCTTTAAAGAAAAAAAATAGGAATGATACATTTTTTTTCTTTTATATTTAGTAGGATGGATAAAAAATAAAAATAATTAATTTTTTTTTTGCTGATTAAGATTAGGCGGAACATTCGAGTCCTGCTTGTTAAGTTCATGTTGAGTCATTACGGGTTTGTGTCGAACATTAGTCAAATTTAACTCAATTCATTTAACTAATTATGTCTTGNACTAAACACGATGACACAACTCAAATTCGACACAAATTTTATGACACGAATTTGAAAATGACCTGACACGCAAAAACGAAATAAAAAAAGTTCATAATTTTATGAGTCAACACGAATCTAACATGACATGACTCGATTGTCAATTCTAATCTTAACTAACATAGAAAAAA
Source organism: Ilex paraguariensis (assembly GCA_963454935.2). Lineage (NCBI taxonomy): Eukaryota > Viridiplantae > Streptophyta > Magnoliopsida > Aquifoliales > Aquifoliaceae > Ilex > Ilex paraguariensis. The sequence goes on from CAUOFW020002059.1 coordinate 473,218, forward strand.
ANATTTAACATTAATATTCTATTTTCACTTAATTGAATTCATGTTCATATTTTTTTTACAAATTAAAAATTAACTTAAATAAATATAATAATAATAATAATTTAAATTTTTTTATTTATATTAATTATGTTAGCACTTAGCAAATAGTTTCAAATAATTAACATTTTATGTTCATAATACTAATTAAACATNTTTTCCATCGTTTAAGTATAGAAAATGTATCCCTCTTACTTTTCATCTTTCCTACCAAACGGAGCATTAGTGAGTTAAATGAAAAATTAATTCATCTATTTTTTTATCCTTCCTATATTATTTCCTTATCAAATATGATGTTATATCTATTCTTTCAATTTTCTATTCTTCTATTTTTTTATCATATCAAACGGAGCATAAAGTTTTTAACGAAAGAAGTTGAACTTTTGCACGATGTTTCTAGATTAATAAGTGCAGAGTTTACTCATAGGTCATGAGTCAAAAGAGATTGAGATAAAATTTTATTGAGTTGAGTTAAAAAAATATATAACTCATAAACATAAAATCTAGGGGTCTTTTATTTCATGTTTTTATTTTTTGTTTTTAATTTTTTGGCAAAACAAAAACAAAAACCTATTTGGGAAATGTTTTTTTTTTTTTTAAGATAAGTTGTTTTCAAAATAAGATCCAAAAATAAGGGGAAATAAAAGATGTTCTAAAAAACAAGGTAAAACAGAAACAAAAAACACGAAGGCCTCTGGGGGATTAATGAGATCCCGACTTTGAGCTTTGTTAGTAGCAAATAAGTCTTTTTTTTTTTTTTCATTCAAGTATAAAAACCCAATTCTCATATATTTTCTCCCCTTTCTTATTAGACGAACGCCTCGCTGCCTCTTCATCGTAGCATCTTTCCCCTATCTTTGTAGAACGATCGTTGGCTCTCTCCATCGCCACCTCTCTTGCACCTCCGTCTGAGTTAGATCTGTGTGTGTGTGTTAATTTGTGGGTCTCTCTCTATTTGTGGGTAGGTGTTGATTTTTTGATCTCTGTGTGTGTGCATTTTTTTGTGTGTGGGTGTTCGATTTTTGTGTGTTGGTGTCTGATTTATGGGTGTGTGTGTGTGTACATTTTTTTTGTGTGGGTGTCTAATTTGTGGGTCTTGATTGAGGATATTGGATCTTAGTTGAGGGGAATTGGGTCTCAACTAGGATTGTCAATTGTATAAAGTGAATTCGTATAGAACCTTAATGGCTTCAGATTAAAAAATATTTTATCAATACTTCATTTATTTATTAATTTTTATCTAATTTTTACCTAACGAATCGTGTCATATTAAATTTGTGTCGTAAATGAATCGAATATAATTGTATATAAATAAGTCAGGCCGTGAATACTTAAAGTTTATCACTAGCTAAAATTTAGCTTTTAATTTCAATTTTATAAATTTATTACTCTCATTTAAACAACTTCAAAAGTAGGCCCATATATGATGCTACTACCCCCCATTTTACCAAAACCGATACAACCCAAATGTAAAATGATGCACCGCTGAGCTGACAACCATAGTAATATTGTATTGAGGGAAGAGGATTTATATCCCAAGGAATAAATATTCAGCGGAACAATTATACGACATCAGTATTATCATATGATGTAATCCTTTGATGTTAATCAATAAGTGGATCAAGTGGCCCAATTTTTTTTACATGGAGTGGTTGCTATAGTACATTAAAGAGTAGTTATTTTAGTAAGTGGGGTCTATTTTTTTTATTTGGTGAATTATTATTGTATAGTTATATCATATGATAATGTTGATGTGGTATAATTGTTATACCTAATAGACTCATTTGGTAGACATATTATCAAGGTATTAAATATAAAATTGTACTATTTTTTATTTAATTGAGTCTAATACTTTGTTCGATAAATAAATTTGATACCGTATTAATTTCAAAAACATATATTAATCATATACTTAACGTATATTTTTTATATGATAGACCTATATTATGATAGTATTTTAATACCACATCTTTAGATGGTATTATAATCTAACTCAAATGTATTAACCAAATAACTCATTGTATTAAATAACTATTATCTAACGTTTATATTGTGTATTGTCAAATATTAGATACGATTACGTATTATTTTAATACCCTATTTAATCTTGTATTTTATATATTTATATTGTATTAAATTGTATTATTTTATCTAATTCATCTATATTTAATACAACAATCAAACGAGTTCAATATTCACTCTGAAAAATACTATTTAGACTTTATTTAGATATCTAATTAAATTCAACCATTAAATTAAAAAAGGGCTCCAATTATTGAATTAGTTATCTAAAACATTACTCTATTTAGTCCAAGTGAAGATGTAGGCGTTGTTGACTAATTTGCTAACAATTATTAAAAAAGCCCCTTTTGAACCTTATCAGCTGTGCAGGGAGCACAGGCTTTCAATAACACTAGGAGCGGTTTTTACAATTCTGTGGGACAAGTTTATAAGCATTCTGGGTGAGCCAACATTATCAATCTTTTGTCGCCATATCTAAACACAGATATGTCTATGAATAACATGGGCACCATGGTCCAGCCACACCAAACCAAACCAAACCCACCTCTATCTTCATTATATAAGCTTACCCATGAAGAATATCTCAAAATATCAAGCATTCAACCATCTCCAAAGTGTCTAAGATCTTTCTCTCTGTCTCTCTCTGCTATCCCTTTCTTGTTTTGTCTTTCTGATAGATAAGTGTTAAGAAAATGTCTGGACTTGTGGATATTTGGACTAGCAAGGTGGCCAAGCTGCGCAACAACAAGGGTGAAGCTGAAGCCACAGTCTCATCAAGTGGGTCTGTCCCAACCAGCCCTGGGGCTAGCCAGGTGAACCTTGAAGAAGAAAGGAGCACCCTCGGAATATTATCACCCATCTTTGCCAAACTCTCGCCGGCAGCGATCTGCTCTGACACCTCAGTCTCCATGCTCGTGGATTGCTTTAGTCCTTGATAGAGAAAACAACCTACTGTTTTTTCCGTAAATACTTTCTTTGCTTTCCAAGTTTCACTTTTTTCTTTTTTAAGGCATCACTGTTATCTTGACCTTAAACTAGTTGCAGTATATGCTGGTAGAAAGCAGCCTACAAGTCTTCAGCTGTATCCAATAAGTTGAGTTAATTATGCTTATGTTAATGAAAGCCTATGATTTAAAATAGTATGAGTTTTTTTTTTTGGAACCGAAAAAGGGGAGGACGTGACCAACGGGTAGTAATTCTCTTGGCATAATCCACAGGGTTCCTCTCGCTGTGAAATGTTTAGTTTGAACCATAATTATTAATTGGGAAGGACAATTCGTCGTCATAGCACCATTGAAGTCGAATAACAAATCGCATTATTCCTATGAATCGAACCTTATTTGATAATCATATAAGAGTCAATGACAACTTTAAATAAATATAACTTATTACTAGGCTATGAGTTCAACAAGGTAACTTACATTGGGTGAGATGTACTCTCTTACACTTCTTCAATAGTCTCTCCATTGTCACTTAATTCTCTGTCTTATAGAGTCAAGCAATTCAATCTCTATAAATTCAATGTTTAGATTCAACCTTGTTTATCATGTCAAGTAAGACGGATTTATGTCGAATTTAAATGATTTGTATAAAAAATACTTCATTAATATTTAATTTATTTATTAATTCGTCTCTAACTCATGTTATTTTATAAATAATATATAATCGATATATAAAACGAGTTGTATTGTATATTTTATTTATATAAATATCACAAAACTTATCAAATTCTACGACAAGAGGACAAGATTGTGACCTGAATTTCTCAATCGACGGCGACTGGTTGTTGCTTTGACGGCTCGATATTCTTCTTCGACTTCGGATCGCACTCGACGAGAAAGTCTTCGACATTGTACACGACAGTGATGTAGAGTGAGCAGCTAGGGCACCAAGCGAAGAGTCTCAGATCTTCTTCGGTAATCTGAAATATGTCTCTACATTGGTGCGGGTACATGAAGGCCTGAAGCTCCTCGTTCCACTCCATATCTTCGATCCAAACTTTGATCTGCGCAATTTGGGCTACCGGAGATTGATGAATCTCCACCGCCACTGGCTACCCTCAATTATTAGATTGATCGGAGTTTGGGAGGCACAAAGTAGGTTAATGAGGTCAGTTTACTTTGGGTGGGAAAACTATAGGGTAAATTGACCCATTGAAATTGCCTAATTGTACATTATCTCTCATTTCTAACAAAAACATAAATAATATTTTGACTAAATTACTTCAACAGCCCTTAACGTTTATCACTAGCTAAAATTTAGCTTTTAGTTTCGATTTTACAAATTTAATCCNTCTTGATTGAGGATATTGGATCTTAGTTGAGGCGAATTGGGTCTTAGTTGAGGGGAATTGGGTCTCAGCTAGGATTGTCAATCGTATAAAGTGAATTCATATAGAACCTTAATGGCTTCGGATTAAAAAATATTTTATCAATACTTCATTTATTTATTAATTTTTATCTAATTTTTACCTAACGAATCGTGTCATATTAAATTTGTGTCGTAAATGAATCGAATATAATTGTATATAAATAAGTCAGGCCGTGAATACTTAAAGTTTATCACTAGCTAAAATTTAGCTTTTAATTTCAATTTTATAAATTTATTACTCTCATTTAAACAACTTCAAAAGTAGGCCCATATATGATGCTACTACCCCCCATTTTACCAAAACCGATACAACCCAAATGTAAAATGATGCACCGCTGAGCTGACAACCATAGTAATATTGTATTGAGGGAAGAGGATTTATATCCCAAGGAATAAATATTCAGCGGAACAATTATACGACATCAGTATTATCATATGATGTAATCCTTTGATGTTAATCAATAAGTGGATCAAGTGGCCCAATTTTTTTTACATGGAGTGGTTGCTATAGTACATTAAAGAGTAGTTATTTTAGTAAGTGGGGTCTATTTTTTTTATTTGGTGAATTATTATTGTATAGTTATATCATATGATAATGTTGATGTGGTATAATTGTTATACCTAATAGACTCATTTGGTAGACATATTATCAAGGTATTAAATATAAAATTGTACTATTTTTTATTTAATTGAGTCTAATACTTTGTTCGATAAATAAATTTGATACCGNAGGTATTAAATATAAAATTGTACTATTTTTTATTTAATTGAGTCTAATACTTTGTTCGATAAATAAATTTGATACCGTATTAATTTCAAAAACATATATTAATCATATACTTAACGTATATTTTTTATATGATAGACCTATATTATGATAGTATTTTAATACCACATCTTTAGATGGTATTATAATCTAACTCAAATGTATTAACCAAATAACTCATTGTATTAAATAACTATTATCTAACGTTTATATTGTGTATTGTCAAATATTAGATACGATTACGTATTATTTTAATACCCTATTTAATCTTGTATTTTATATATTTATATTGTATTAAATTGTATTATTTTATCTAATTCATCTATATTTAATACAACAATCAAACGAGTTCAATATTCACTCTGAAAAATACTATTTAGACTTTATTTAGATATCTNTCTCTCATTTCTAACAAAAACATAAATAATATTTTGACTAAATTACTTCAACAGCCCTTAACGTTTATCACTAGCTAAAATTTAGCTTTTAGTTTCGATTTTACAAATTTAATCCTCAAAGTNACAGCCCTTAACGTTTATCACTAGCTAAAATTTAGCTTTTAGTTTCGATTTTACAAATTTAATCCTCAAAGTTTACGCATTAAACCAATATAATCCTTCATGGTTTAAATTGGTAACCAAAAACCATCTTCTGTGTGACATGTTAATATTGCTGATGATAATTATTGGAAAAAATGAAATCTGAAAGACAAAGTGAACTACAGTGTGAAGGGCGGGTTAAGTCGTTTTCTTAAAATGATTCATGTCCTTTGTGAAAGAAACATAGCGTAAAAAGATAACAATTCGTCGTCTCCATAATACATCAACTCAGTCTATTCGTTGTTACTTCACTCAGATCTGTATAATCTAATGAAACAAAAGTTTTACACGATACTTTTCAATTTTACCCAAAAACTTATGCAGTAGAGAAAAATATAGTAGATATACTCAGATTATAATTTTTTATCGCATCCTAATAAAATTTTTATTTTTTATTTAACGATCAAGATGTTCAAGTCAGTTTACACGTACTTTAACAATTTTAAACGTAGATCCAACACACTGTAATTGTCTAATGTTAAATAAACATGTGAACAAATGACTCTATCTTTTGTACATAAGATGTTAGGGATAGTTATTTGAACGAGTTTGATCTACTTTTTCTATTTGATAAATTATTATCAAACGATTATTCTACGTGATAATATTGATGTGATTTAATTCGTTATTGTTCATATTTACTCCGGGTGAAGATGTAGGTGTTTTTTTTTTTAACCTTATCAGCTGTGCAGGGAACACAAGCATTCAATAATTAATTAGCAGCGGTTTTACAGTTCTGTGGGAATAGTTTAGAAACAGACTGGGTGAGCCAACATTATTAATCTTTTGTCTCCATATTTAAACACACTGTTACACACAGATTTTTTTATGAATCTATGCAATGACACATGGACCCTACCAAACCCACTTCTATCTTCATCTGTATGTGTGTATATATATATATATAGAATTACCCATGAAGAATATCTCAAAATATCAAACATTCAAGTAAATCTCAAAAGTGTCTAAGGTATTTCTCTCTCTCTCTCTCTCTCTCTCTCTCTCTCTCTGTGCTAATCCTTTCTTTGTTCGGTCTTTCTGATAGATAAGTACAAGAAAATGTCTGCACTTGTGGATATTTGGACTAGCGAGCAGGCCAAGCTACGCAACAAGGGTCAAGCCACTGTCTCAAGTGGGTCAGCCCCGACCAGCCCTGGGGCTAGCCAGGTGAACCATGAAGAAGAAGAAAGGAACTCCCTGGGGTTATTATCACCCATCTTTGCTAAACTCGTGCGATTCAAGTTGCCGCCGACGATGTACTCTGAGGCCTCTGTCTCCTTGCTTGTGGAATGGTTTAGTGCTTGATACACAAAAATAATTTGTATTTTAATGCAAATTTCATCTACTTTTTACTTTTGTTTTTGAGGGGCTTAAACCTAGTTGTTGTATAGGCTAACTAAGAGGCTGGGCTACAAGACTTCAGTTGTATCCAATAATAAATTGTGCAAATTACGTCTATGCTACTTGTTTTAGAATAAAAAAGTTGAGTTTTCAATGGTTCGAATATTCCACAAATGCATGTCCTTTGCACAAGTTGAATCATTAATCTAATGAGTGAGCAAGAACATAATTGAATTATACTAAGAACAATACTACATAAACTATAAAAATAAATTTGATAATTTTAATGATTAATTTTATTGTGGGTTCCACTGTCTGTTTAGTGATTGTAATTATCAAGTATAATTTTTAAATTCGTACACCTTTATTCTTATACTAAATTTGTAAAGATAATCTTTTTGCTAGAAAAAATTATTGTGATCTCATAATTGAATGTTTTAACTTTTATTTTTCACATTGACTAATAATGCTTTAAACATTAACATTTCCATTTCTTTTGCAAGCACAAAATACCTAAAACAAGTACTAAATGTGGAGGTGCGGGGAATCGAACCCCGTGCCTCTCGCATGCGAAGCAAGCGCTCTACCATATGAGCTACACCCCCCTTACTGCTATTTGTGATAATGTATTTTATCTAAAACAAGTAAATTTTACAGCAGCAAAACTTCTGCTAATAACTGATTTCATGTATAAGTTCTCTTGGCTCGGGTTAGACCTAGGTCGTAGATCAATTTCCATGATTTTATTTGGTAGTTTTTTTTAACTGATATTGGTATTTCTTAAGATATAACATAGTGAGTTTGAAAGATGATCAACATAATTCATAATTTAATACACTTTACGGATGTTGAATTTGATTTTTGATAATTCAGAGATCTCAGATTGCATCCCTTCACACACCCTTAAGGGCTAGCTACGCTTGTTCCTTTAGGAACATGCTTTGATCCAACTCCAGTTACGATGGTCAGCTGTTAAATTCAAGGACGTAGTTAACGCAATCTTAAACATAGGGGTATGACTTAGACGGGTTGAGAAATCAACTCTAGTCTAACTCTAAGTATAAAATCTTCAACTCTAACACAAATCTTAACCCTAATTCGACCTCAATCCGAGTAGTATTGTCCGAGTTAGTTTTAGATAAGCTCGAGTTGAAAAAAGGTTATCTAATTCAAGTTCGATAGACAATAATCCTAAATTAAGTATAAACTTTTATAAAATGTTGGATTATTATGTAGGCCTAATACTATTTTTTCTGGATTATGTTCAAATTGACTCGCTTAAGTTACGCCCTTACTTTGACACCCTGTTAAACAAAAAAAAACAAAGAATTCACTACTTAATAGGTGTGATGTATATTAGCAGCTGGTTTATTGGTCAACATTCCCGTTATTAACTCTTAACATCTCTATTATTGGACCTTAAAGTGACGGGTTCGAATTTCATCCTCCCATTCACTGTATCAATGCTTTGACCAAAAAAGGACAATAGCTAAGGGGTGACTCATACCACCAGCAACGCCTCCTGTATTTCCTTCTCTTTTGTCGGCCCAACAGAACCATTGGCTCCTTATCCTATACCACTGAATAGTTGAATATTGAACACACAGTATTACATAATGTGGGTCCATGTGGTCCTCTTAAAAAAAAAACCGACAACTTTTTTTTTTTAATTATGATTTGTGAGCTTGAAACAAAATTAATAAATTTGATTTTAATCCTAATAAATTTGAGTAGAAAACGGATGGACTCGTTATAATTTTTAAATAAATACGTTAATACGAATTTGACCAAACATGAATTCGCTAACACGTGATTTATATATAACTTATATTTTATGCGAATCCGATACAACATGCATCTGGGTTATACACAGTTACAAATTGGTCAAATGTGAGTTAAGTAAATTTTGGTACAACACGAGAAAAACCCGACACGACACACGTAATTGACAACTTTACTCTAAAATACACAATGATTTTTGTATACAAGCTAAAACTTTTCTTCTTTACTTGCACTGCTGATTCCTATAAAAAGGAAATAAAGATATATCAAGAGAACTCCATTCCAAATCACCATCACTCAAATAATGCATATAAACCAACAAAATCACATAATAACGCTTCAAAATATCTTCCTCCCCAAAGGTATCCCAGCCAGTCTTGTAGAATATCCCAAAACATATCCATGTGCCATGACCGTGTATCAATGGGCGTCTACACACTGATTTTTCTAACACCACTCAAAATTCTTCTCTCTCTCTCTCTCTCTCCTCTGTGTGTGTGTATATATAGATATCCACCTTCCCTCTTCATTTGCATAGTGGCCATAAAGAAATATACTGAGAAAAGAGAGAGGGTTCAAAGCATGGCAGCAGTGGTTGATGTGTGGATGGGTGGGCTAGCCAAGCTGACAGAGAAGGTCCAGGCTAGAAAGCCATTGTTCTTCAGAGCAAAAAGAAGAGAAGCTATTGGTGAACAAGAAGAGAACAAAGGTACCAAAGAAGAATCTTCTTCTTCTTCTTCTTCTGTCATGCAAAAATCAGTAGCAGCAGAGAAGAAAGAGAATTCAATGTCAGAAGCAACAGTATTTTTGCTCATGGACCGGTTTGCACCATGCTGATCATCAAGAAATCACAAAGAAAGATTGCAAGAGCTTATGTTTATGTTGGTTGTGTGAATACTTTTTAGATTCAAATGCTTAAAGCTTTGTCTCAATTTTTTTTTTTATCGGCTACATGAATTTTGTTTCGTTATTAGGAGTCTTGTTTGATCATTATGATCTGTCAAACATCATACTTTATATTAGAAGACGACGACTATGATATATATTTTTTTGGTTCAGAAGTTAATTTTGATCTTCTTCTATTCCCCATTTTACCGTTGATAAGAATTATATAATTAGATTGACATATATTCTCACCCAATTTCTTTGTTTATTGCAAGGTTATCAAAGAATCCAGCACTTGATAATACATAGTAGCTCAATAATAACTCATAAGACAGAAACAGCAACCCTGAAAATGGGCTGTACCAGAAAATCTGGCAATAGCAGAATAAAGGAATCCCTGACATCACATATCGAAAATTCTAAATCTCATATCTGTTACACATAACCA